>WBZZ01002562.1:77500-80000 GCA_019918135.1 Paulinella micropora | reverse complement strand
TGACCGAAATTCTACACAACTTTGAATAACAAATGTACCGTTATTACGCGATAATTTGTTCGTTCTGGCTGAGATTTTTCACTATTCCTTAGTTTAGTGGAGAGCATCACATGTCAACGCACTAGTTCAAACTATCTCCCCTCAAGCACAAGTGAAAATTTTCGGCCAGGAAATATTTCGGCCAGTGATTTGGCACCGCAGAATACGTTGTTTTTTGCACAAAACTTTGGGTGGCCGGAATTCTTCCTTAGTCATTCACCGCAAGATATGTTAATTTTTTGCCAAAATTCGAGGTGGCCGAAAATTTTCTCTTGTCCTTATATGCCTTGGCTGGAACTTGTTAGCGGACCAGGAGTCGCAGGTGATGTGTGTGTGTGTGTGTGTTTTGCTGTACAGCGGACAAGGAGGCAGAGGTCAGGCAGTCCGCCACCAAAATGCTGGTGGATGTGGGAAGAGAGGTCATTCACTGGAACAACCACCCACTCACCTACCGACCTACCTACCTACCTACCTACCCACCCACCTACCTACCTACCTACCTACCTATCTATCTATCTATCTATCTATCTATGTATCTGTCTGTCTGTCTATCTATCTACCTGTTTATCCCATCCCATCCCTTCCCATCTGTCTATCTGTCTATCTATCTATCTATCTATCTATCTATCTATCTATCTAAATCTATCTATCTATCTATCTATCTATTATCTATCTATCTATCTATCTAATCTATCTATCTATCTAATCTATCTATCTATCTTATCTATCTATCTATCTATCTACCTAATCTATCTATCTATCTTATCTATCTATCTATCTATTTATCTCTCTCTCTCTCTCTATCTGTCTATCTATCTATCTATCTATCTATCTCATCTATCTATCGAACGATCGATCTGTGTGTGAGACACGTGTGTGTGTGTGTGTGTGTGTGTATGTATGTGTCTGTGTGTGTGTGTGTGTGTGTTAGGTGAAGGGCTCTGACACGGCGCTGGTGGAGCTGCTGGAGGGCATCGCGGGCGATTCCGTACAGACAGTGCGCTGTACGTACCCTCTCGCCCTCCCTCCCTCCCTCCCTCCCCTCCCCTCCCCTCCCTCCCTCCAGACAGACAGACAGACATGCAGGCATGAAAACACACGCACAGACGTATGCATGTATGCATGTGCGGTTGTTGTGTTGCAGTGCATTTAGCCAAGGCGATCGTGCCGCTCTGCCAGCACGTCAACAAGGATCTTGCCACCAAAGTCACTCTCGCTTCCCTTTCCTTTGCCTTTACTCTGCCTTTCCTTTCCTTTGCCTTTCCTTTCCCTTTTCCTTTCCCTTTCCTTTCCTTTCTTTTCCTTTCCTTTCCCTTCCCTTCCCATCCCTTCCCTTTCCCTTCCCTTTGCCTTCCCTTTGCCTTCCTTTGCCTTTCTTATTCCTCCTTGTCTTCTCTTTTTTGTTCCTAGCTTCTGCCCGAGGTTCGATTATGCATGCTATGCGTGTATGTGGTTGGTTGTTATTTTGCCTTGTCCGTTGTTCGCACCTCGAGTGAATTGGCGAGAAGTATGAGTTGTTGTGTGGTTGTGTGTTGCTTGTGTTAGTCTGTACTGCCTGTCATTCGCACATTAGCGAAGGACGAGAGCTACGAAGTACGCAGCCAAATCGTGGGGGAAATCGAGAAGCTCTCCGACGTAACTATCTATCTATCTATATATCTATCTATCTATCTATCTATCTATCTATCTATCTATCGAGCTTTGGTATCGCCTGTATCAGTCCCTTCCGTGCAAACATCACGGCTTAGCTGGGCATCGGGTCAATACTTTACAGACTTCCTTGGTTGACGAAATCAGAAGCTCCTTTTTTCTGACATTAGTCGATATCTCATCAGTTGATCTCATCACTTACTCCACGAAGTGAACCAAGGCCACTTGAGGTGTCACTGACCCTCCCTTGGGCTTGATGTTTTGAAATGGGTGCCATCTGTCGACAGACAGAGAATTAGGGGATGGTGTGGGTGTGCTGGGCCCGTGGTGGGGTGCCTTATGTGTGCCTAGCCATACGCCTATGAGTCACATGC
This sequence comes from Paulinella micropora, assembly GCA_019918135.1. Taxonomy (NCBI): domain Eukaryota; phylum Cercozoa; class Imbricatea; order Euglyphida; family Paulinellidae; genus Paulinella; species Paulinella micropora. Next base: position 77,937 of record WBZZ01002562.1, on the reverse strand, counting down.
CGAAATAGCGACGGGAAGCACAATCCTGTTCCCTCAGGGTGCCCTTTCTCGCTTGTTGAGCCCGGAATAAAACCCACAGTGCTCTGTCGGTTTATACTAGACTGTCGACAGTCTCGAAACTCCATCTGCTTACTGGGCCCTCTGTAATGGAGGTGGGAGCTCGTTCTGCAAGGGGCGCTTTATGGAACGAGCCCTGGCCCCGCCTGGTACTAGGGAGCTTTGGTATCGCCTGTATCAGTCCCTTCCGTGCAAACATCACGGCTTAGCTGGGCATCGGGTCAATACTTTACAGACTTCCTTGGTTGACGAAATCAGAAGCTCCTTTTTTCTGACATTAGTCGATATCTCATGAGTTGATCTCATCACTTACTCCACGAAGTGAACCAAGGCCACTTGAGGTGTCACTGACCCTCCCTTGGGCTTGATGTTTTGAAATG
>WBZZ01002562.1:67500-72500 GCA_019918135.1 Paulinella micropora | reverse complement strand
ACCCCCCCCCCCCCCCCCCCCCCCCCCGCGGACCATACTTTATTTTAATTTCATTCATTGTCATTCATTTCGAACATATTCATTGATTCATTCATTCATTAATCTTGGTTTGTCTGTTATTTCTTGGACTTGTTGGCTTGGTCCGTGTGCAGTGCGCATCCAGTTCTCTAAGACCATCCAGGTGCTGATCCCCAAGCTCGAGCCCTCCACCGTCAGCTCCAAAATCAAACCACTGCTCCAGAACTTGGCGGTCTGCCCAAACTCTCCTCTCCTCTCCTCCCCTCCCCTACCCTCCCCTCTCCTCTCCTCTCTCCTCTCCTCTCCTCTCTCCTCTCTCCTCTCCTCTCCTCTCCTCTCTCCTCTTCTTTCCTCTTCTCTCCTCTCCCTCCTCTACTCTACTCTACTCTATTCTACTCTACTCTACTCTACTCTACTCTACTCTACTCTACTCTACTCTACTTTACTCTAGTCTACTCTACTCTACTCTACTCTACTCTACTCTACTCTACTCTACTCCACTCTACTCCACTCTACTCTACTCTACCTCTACCTCTACTCTCTACTCTCTCCTCTCCTCCTCTCCTCTCCTCCTCTCTCCTCCCCCCCTCCCCCCCTCTCTCTCCTCTCTCCCCTCCCCTCCCCTCTCCTCTCCTCTCTCCCCCTACCCTCTCTCCCCTCTCCTCTCTCCTCTCTCTCCTCTCTCCTCTCTCCTTTCTCCTCTCTCCTCTCTCTCCTCTCTCCTCTCCTCTCCTCCTCTCCCCCTCTCCCCCTCTCCTCACTCCTCTCTCTTCTCTCTTCTCTCCGTCTCTCTGTCTCTCTCTCTCTCTCGCTCTCTCTCTCTCGCTCGCTCTCTCTCTCTCCTCGCTCGCTCTAAAACATGCTGACCACCCCGTCCCCCCCCCCCCCCCCCCCCCCCCCTCTCTCTCTCTCTCTCTCTCTCTGTATCCTCGTGAGCAGAAGGACGCCGACGAGGACGTCAACTACTTTGCGAAAATCTGCATGAGCGCCCACAGCATCAGCGAAGCCTAAAAGCGCCGCGCCCAGCACCGCCGCCATCCACACTGCACCAGGCACACTTCGAATTCCACATTTTTTTTAAAGTTGATACTTGAGAAACAATGGCTCTGAAGGTCGTTTGAAAGCGCATTACATGGGTGCTCCGCGTGTATACGTCATCTCAAGTCTTTCCTCAACCCACTCTTTCTCAGAGTGGGTTGGAAATGAAGTGCCGGTGCCAACTGGCACGCCCGCCCGCACGCCGAGGGCCAAGACCACGCGTTGGGCGCACTGCCAGCACAGTCGCCAGGCGCAACCGAGAACACGGGACATGCTTGCGCGGCTAAGCCCGAGGGCTGTTGGCAAGCGACCGGTCATGGCTGAGAGCAGCATGTACGGAAAGTGCAGGTTAGAGAGCGTGTGCTTGACAGCCTGCTGGTGAACTTAATTTTGTGTCTGTGCGTATGCCTTAGAAGTCTTCTTCTTTTTTTTTTCTTCTTTTTTTTTCCTGTTTTTTTTTCTTTTTTCTTTTTTTGGCTTGGTTTCAGTGGATCATTTTGTAACTTACAATTCAATTTAATACTATTAAAGAAAAAGTTAGGAAATTTTTTTACATATCGATTACATGTCAAGATCTAAAGTTCCAGATAAGTGTGGGAAAGTCTTGTAAGCGTGTTGTGAGTCTCCTGCAGCTAGTAGAATACCTAAAGTAGTGACTTCGTAGACTTCAGACCAAGGATAACCGACAGATCGGAGCGGTAAGTATTGCCATTATATACAGGGTGGGCCGGCACACTCAGAGTCAATAAATAGCAAGTAGCGTCTACACTGAGAATGGGAACCACTCCCCCGGCAAGCTCGTCACCTAAGGTGAACATGAATATAATGCAGACATTTTTAGTATTTGTTCTTGTATTAATACTGGTGGCACTAGCTTTTTAACATTATCTTTTTTACCAATATTAATATCAGTACGTTTCGTAGGTCAATTTCCTGACTGACGGGACTGTATAATTTATACATCTTTTTCTCTTCGGTAGTTGAAATGGCGGGAATTGTTCGCATTCTTTTAAATTTTTCATTTTGAGAAGTCTACGACCGATAAGATTGGGACGCCCCGGTAGCAGGTGTTAGACCAATAGGTTGTATTAATACGGTAACGGACAGATTCAATATGACCCGGCCGGTCTGTAGGATGCGTGTCGGTAGAGCCATCCCTTCAGGACGCGCCGGGCCGTGTTGTTCTGTCTGTGCCTTTTCAATAAAGCTTGTGGTACGATGCGATCGTGACTGAGCTTGAACCGGTCCGTGAACTGCTTGCTACCTCTGTGCAGGAACAGTATTTAGACATATGTTCTAACAGGTTATGAAGAAGCCTTGGTTAGCTAAGCTAGAGGACGGTTCCCGCAGTTTGAAAGACTGTAGAGTCTACTTCTGCGAAACCAAAAACAGCTCTGCATATTGCTGAGGTTTCCCCAGTGTACGGTGAAGACCCTCACCAGTCTCTCACCCAATAGTGGTTATTGCGGTTCGTCCGCGCTAACAACTAGCTGGTGTGTGTGAGGAAGGCTACCACTAGCGAACCACTATGTACCTAGTGCTAGGTGACGTGCGGAAGGCTGCACCTAGAACCACTAGGTGATGTGCGGAAGGCTGCACCTAGGGCCACAAGAGCGAGCATAGCTAGACTGTGAGCTAGCTAGGAGGCTATTATAGACGATAGCCTGCCCTGTCACGCAGTGCTAGGACAACGAGGGTGGGAGACCGAGGGTCTTGCCACAGTTGGGTCTGGTCGTGCCATGAAGACTCAACATGAGTAGTGGACTGTGCGGAAGGCTGCCACTGCTACCCCCCTGATTTAGATATAGCTACCCCCCTTTCTGGCCTTCTTTCTTGGCCTTCTTTCTATCTATCTATCTATCTCTATTGTTTGTTTTGGCTCTTTAGGTAGACTTATCCTTCTTCATAGCGCGTAGTCTTACGTTCTATCGCGTGCACATCTACTTCGCACTTGTATCTACACTACTCATTATTTATCATCTATTCACATACCCTGCTTTGATATCCTTCTTTACTCTTTTCACCCAATATGGTGTGTATGTGAGAGAGGTTGTCTGTGTGTGTTCTCTTCTCTAGCCTGATGTTTGGTTCTTTTTAGAGTCAGGACTGAGGGATTGGGGAGGATTGATATGTGTTTATGTATTATAAATATTAGGTAGTGTCAGGGTGAGCGAGGATTGACTGCTTGCTTGTTTGGCTTGCTTGCTTGATTACTTACTTGTTTGCTTGCATGCTTGGTTGCTTGCTTGCTTGGTGGGCAAGGGTAGGGATGTCTTTTTGTACATAGCAACGTTACGTCATTTTGCGAGTCATTGGTTGGTATTTTCTCGTAATGGCTATTCGGCATGATGCGCTGCGTGCCACTGTTGCTATGCTTCTACTGCATTCTGTTCTTTGGTTTTATTATTTAGTTGTACATGCCTTGATATGATAGTCTGTTGTATCTTTTGCTTACCACAATCACTGCCCCAAGCTACTGCTTTTGTGTCTTGTGTCAGTGTGGTATTCACTGTGGGACATGTGTGCTTAAGGTTAGCCAATTACAGCTGTAGTTCTTTGTTTTGGATGATTGTTGTCTTGTCTACCCTCACTGAATCATTGTTGTGCTTGCGTAAATAAGGACAACTAACAGTGCTGCTTTACTGTTGTAGTTAGTATAGTATCTTGCATGATTGACTCCTTACTTGTCTATGTCATGTACTTACTTGATGGTTTGTTTCTGCTCGTCTGTTTACTTGCATGATTTCTAACTTGTTTGTCTGTTTGCATATACATGAATAGCAGAGTAGGTGAGTGAGGTGTTTACAGATAATTTGACGACCAGACGAAGTTGGGGATGTTCGTAGTTTGGATACTTATGCCCGTGCTTTATCCAGTCTGTATTGTCCATCCGTTTTTGTCACCCTCTACATTTCTCCCCTGTGCTACGTTTGATATACTGTGTACGAGTTATGTAGGGTGGGTGATGTCTCATGCGACATTGATGTGTGTATTTATGACGTTGAACTACTTTGTATTCATTTGTGTAGTCCAATTGTTGTTACATACTTACATCTTTTGTCTTCGTTTTGTCTGTCATCTGGTGTTTGTCTATGACGTGACACCACATCATTATTCTGCTTTCGCCCTTTTTACTGTCTTTCTCTATTGCAGTATGGGGGATCAAGGAATAGGTGCTGTAGTGGAATGATATTGCGTGAAGTATCGGATGTTAGTTTAGGGGCGTAAAGGACAGGTAGAAGTGGATTGGACATAATGTGTACGTTGTCGTTATGCCTTTCTATCCTGTGATTGTCCTTAGTCTATCATCCATTCTTAACGCATTGTCTTTATGTTTTATCCTTATCCTAGTGCTATGTTTCTATTAAAAAGAATTTTATGTGTGTGCTGCACGTGATAGAGAAGACATAGTCTGTGGCCAGAGATAATGACAATAATTTGGTGATAGACCCTTTGTTGTGATGGCAGAGAGCAAGTAGTAGCATAGTCAGGTTGCCCTAGTGCTGAGCTTATCTGTTGTCTCTGAGAGCATTTCATTTCAGTAGGTGGTCTTAGGATTACATGAACTCTTTCTTCTGTCGTTGCCTCTCACTCTCTCTCTCTCTCTCTCTCTCTCTCTCTCTCTCTCTCTTTCTCTTCTCTCTCTTTTCTTTTCCCCTCGTATTATTCTCGACTTCACAGCGCTAGCATCGTCAAAAAGAAAGCGTCTGTCGTCTATTAGTATATGTCCTCCAATATGGTATTGGTATGTACGTGCATATGTATATGTATATATGCGTATGTACATATATATGTATGTATATATACACACACACACATATATATATATATATATATATATATATATATATATATATATATATAACATATTAATGCCGTTTTGGACCTATAAACCTATCCACCTAGATTGTATTTGTGGTGCTTTGACTGCCCTCATCAGGTTA
>WBZZ01002562.1:5000-62500 GCA_019918135.1 Paulinella micropora | reverse complement strand
TGTTGTTCTGTCTGTGCCTTTTCAATAAAGCTTGTGGTACGATGCGATCGTGACTGAGCTTGAACCGGTCCGTGGACGGCTTGCTACCTCTGTGCAGGAACAGTATTTAGACATATGTTCTAACAGCCGGTACACGACGAGAAGCATTGCGGAGGCTATCGTCGATTGATCTGCTTTAAACCACAAATGTGGATTGCCCGGGTAAGGTTTAGACTAGTAGACTGTACCTTAATATAATGTTAATTTAGTACTAGTAAGCTTCAACGTTATTTTCAAACCACCCCTGGTTATACCGGTAACATACTGTCGAGTATGACTTCTTTTGCTTTATTACTGTACCGGTAGTACCGTATCAGACTGAGCACTTTAACGACAGGCTAAAACCACTACCGTTGACATTTTACTGTTTTTGACCGTCCCGTTAGATTCTCCTCTGCACCATGTTTCGACTTCACTAACTAGCTGTCGATTTCGTCCAGGAATGACTTCAAACGATTTAATCAAAGTTTTTACAGCAAATGCAATTTTTCCCTTCTCTGCTGCCTTTTTCCCACGATATGCCGAAAACCGCAAAATCTGTGAATTTTGGGGAACACAGTCCAGAGAACATGAAAATGATATTTGCAGTGCACTGCGTGCACAGCCATTAGGATCAGAAAGACTCGTGACTTTCCCAAATGAAAGTTCAGGACTTCCACTTGAACACCAATCACTTGAACTTGAAGCAACCTTCAAGTACTTTGCACATTTAACTTCAAGTGTCGTCTAAGAGCTATTCACAATCTACGTTCACTCAAGATCGTACTTTGCAAACCAAATCTGCAAACCAGTAGAAATCAACGTAAGTAAACGAAGTGACCTCTCAGCTATTTACTGGTATTTCACCTACTCTTAGGAGTTAGGGCTGTTTGCAGCCATAGGGTCTTTTAATAAGAGTTCGTTGTGTATTTATCCCTTGGGGTTGTATCCAAACTCACAATTCGAATTTTCCTTTCAAGTGGAAACTGCACACACGAGTTTTGTGTGCTCTGTCGACAGATCGATTTGAAAGCACCTCCTACAAGGAAGGTACTACTCAACGAACGTGGAAGATCAGAGATCATCAAAAACCACATATGTGGGACAGATCGTTCACCTGTCTTTGCATTTTTGTGTCGTATTTCTGTTCTTCCACACTCTATGCAGTCGACCAACACAGTATGTGTTTGGCTTTTGTTTGTGTTAGGGTCACCCCTGGGTGCAAATCATTGTATTTCTATGGCCTCTACTTGGTTTGTCTCCGGCAACCAGGCGCTGAAACAAAAGGCACTGCACTATATCGTCAATCAAGCAGAGCGCTGCAATGTTTGCAACAAACAGAAGCAGGTAGTCAAGATCCATCTGCCAAAAGGGCAGGCTCAGGTAGTCACGATCCATCTGCCAAAAGGGCAGGCTCACTAGCTTCCTTCGCTTGCGGGCCAGCCGGCGCTGAGGGCTAAAGAATATCGGCTGGGACCTGCAAAAAAGAAATGTGTGTGTGTGTGTGTGTGTCTTCAAAGCCTACGCTGGATAGCAATTCTGCAGTTTCCTCTCGGTTTGTTAATATCCTAGCACACTCTCCCTCCCCTATCCCTGTTTCTGTTTTATTAACAAAAAACCATATTGCTGTCATCGATATTGCAAAAGATATTGAGGAAAGCCAAGGTTTGAAAAAGGAGCGCCATGCCCGTGGGCGGCAACGCGCTCTACCAATACCACATGGGAACACCGGCCTAGGCTGCCTTCTTCTCAGCGGGATCTCTCTCTCTCTCTCTCTCTCTCAGCCACCTCTTGCTGCCCCTCCTCCCCTTTCCCCCTGCGGACTTACTCACGTTGGGGGGGGGGGGGGGGTGGGGAGGCAAAAGACAGGGGGGGGCACCCCCCCCTTGGCTTATGCGTAAAAAAAACCACTGAGCACGTGAGATTAAACAAGCATACACAAAAGAAAAGAAATTCTTCTCTGGGATGTCTGCGCAACAACAGGTTTCTCTCCCCTCCTGTTCGCGTGCAAAAATGAATGACTGCCTGTCGTAGTACCTAGGCTTCTGCTTGTGTGCTTTGTTTTATAGACAGGAGCGTCAGCATCAGATTCAGTAGGGGGCCAAGGCGAGGAGGAGCTGCTTTCGTTTATCTCGGGACTCTTGCTGGCAAAGACGCGGCCCTCGCTGCCCATCTGCAGGCAGGACGGCTGCTGCGCACAAGCACTGGACGACAATCTCTATTGCGTGATCCACGAGCCTGGCTGGTTAGAAAAAGCCTAACACAGCCCTTCGCTCTCTCTTTCTCTCCCCCCCCCCCCCCCCCCCCCCCCAGGGCGAACGAGACTCAGCAACTCGACTTTAATTACGAGCCTTGCCAGGGCAGGGACGCAGAAAGAACAATCCAAGTTGCGGTGCGGGCCAACAACATGACACCGGATCAAAACGCAGGGGATAGCTTCCAAGTTTCCAGCAGTCTTCAGGATGAAAGCAACTGGAATAAACTAAAAGCTATGGCGGGATTAAGTAACGGGATGAACGATTTACCTTCCCCGTGTTTTTTTGCATTGTGCGGCGGGGAGCAATTGGTGGACTCCGGCGTCTTGCATGTCACAATCAAGTGTGTGAGCCCGGCGTCCAAAAATGAGCAGTGTAAGCTCAGCTACAAGGTGGCACTGACATGCACCAGCAGCGCTGCGAGGGCTGCCGTGGGGGGCGGCGGCGTGGTGGGAGGGGCTCTGATGATCATGCTGGCGCTTCAACTGCTTTTTAATGTCCTGAGCTAGCCTTGCGCCAGCGGGCTGGAGGAAGTCTCTTATAAATTTTATTTAATAAAAAAAAAATCGTCCGTTTGAGGTATCTCACCGGCTGGCACGCGGGGGTAGAGAGGGGAGCAGGGAGGAAGGGGGGGGGGGGGGGGGGAGGAGGGAAAGGAAAGAGCTTTTGTGAGCGCCGCTGTTTCCTTTCCACTATCCCCCATGAATGTCTGGTATAGTAACTATTTAATAATATCCCGTGGGTACCAGCGGAGCGCCGACCCTTGCTGAGAGGCCGGCCAGGAGAGAGAGAGAGCAGTGACGGAGTGTCGACCTGGACTCGATGATTAGCCAAAAAGCCGCGCCCAGATTTCCTGACGACGAGATTGATTCATGGCCCTTAGAGCTAAATGCCCAATTGGAAGAAAAACAGAGCACGTGGCTGGCAGGGCTGGCAAAGTTTCTGTCGGGTGTTTATCCCGAGGTTAAATTGACTTGGAAGTACCCATGTTTCACTAGTCTTCGATTTACAAATACGGACACTCATCTGCGTGCTCTTTCGCAGGGGACACTATTCGTATCAGTCAAGCCCGTCGATGAGAGTGGAGCGTCAAGTGCCACGGCTCGCGTGATTCTAGATGTTGCAGACTGGTCGACGTCTAATCGTAACTGGGGAAAAATCTTGATGGCAGTGCAAGTGCTGCTTCTAAACGCAAGGAAAAAGCTGTACCACCTTAACCGCGAACAGACGTTTGTAATGACACATCTAGAGACCGCTTGGACGTCTGTGGTGGAGGCGTTTGAGAAGGAGCTGGGCTTTGAATATAAATTTGCAAGTTATGTTGTGGACGTATGCAAGCTGCCCAAGCTGCTACACACTCTTTGGCCGGACGAAGTATTGAAATTTCTCCAAGAGTTGCAGAAGTGTACAAAGGTAATACACACCAAATACTCACAGATCCCAATGAGCGACACGAGCTTGCCCAATTGAGTGGTGTCTGGCAAAAAGTGGAGGAATGGTGCCAGAAGTCACCACAAGATAAGAGCGCAAAGTCACAACATAAAATGAATTCACTGAAATGGCGTCTACAAGGCACACAACAGTGGGAGAGTAATGAGGAGCTGCTGGCAGAATTCAAAGGCGCATTAGACAAGATAAATAAGCTCCTGTGTACAGCAGTTAATGAAAGCAAGGAACGGCGCGAGGGTGTCATTGCAGCGCTCGGTTGCTGAATTACTACGACGATATCTGTGCTAGGATCTGTCCCAGGTGTGGCAAGCCGATTCGTGAGCCCCAGCCCTAACTATTAAACGCGGCTTGTGTTTTTATGAATAAAAATAGGAAACGAAAAGGAAAAAAAAAAACGCTTGTGATCGCAGATTTGGTTCCCGCCTGGATTTTGACTGTAGGGACAAGTGACGAACGGATGTCAGGCTAGTGGAGCCCTGGGGTACGACGGCGACGACAGGCGCGCGCTGGGCTCTCTTTCTGGGTGGCACGTAGCTTTGTTTGCAGGGGGAAGAGACAACAGGAAGAAGAAAAAAAAATCGGGCCGGAGCTGGGATGGGGGAGGGGGGGGGGGGGGTTAGTAGCAGGGGGAGCAAGGGGCGAGAGGAGGAGAGGGGGGGGGGGGGGGGGGCGCCCCCCCCCCCCCCCTGAACCTTTGTCTGTCCTCCTCGCCCTCTGCTTCTTTCCCCGTACTTGCTCACTATTCTTTTTTATCAAAGAAGCTAAAGGTGTTTAACCCGGAGAGAAAGGTTTGTGTGTCAGAGTTGGTATGGCGGACGAGCTAAAAGAAGATTGCACCAAATGCACGAAGCCATTGCGCCCAGCCAAAATGTTGGAGAAGCTTGTTCCATACATCAATCCGCAGACTGGTTTCAATCCGGATACGGTGCCCAAGAGACACGTGATCGTCGGGGCGGGCGGGGGGGGGGGGGTGACTTCCACGCTGCCCTGCTACGCGCCGTGATTGGATCTTTGCAGTCTAAGAAAAATGATAATGAAAACGAGCATACATGGCTGACCCTGACGGCCGGGTACTCGCCAAAAGATTACATAAACAATATGCAGGGTGGCTCGACAGGGAAGACGAGTGATGGCTCAACGGAATATGTGAGAAATCCTCTGCCAACGGAGGAAAAGGCACTGCAATGGCTCAACAACCTCAGGCAGGGCAGCGCAAACGCTCAGAACAAGGCTGCGCCCTTCCAGATCAAACCCATAACTCGCGAAGATATGCAAAAACTGATTTCTACAGACCTATTCAAGGAGATGGTGCCCTCAGACAAGGATGTGTCCATTCAGATGAAAAATTCATCCTTTGTGTACGGCTCCTTGATGCAGGAGGCGATTGCTTTGAGCGAGGCTAAAGAAGAGCTTCGGGAAGCAAAGGTTGTCATGCCAGATGCCTGGATGTTTCCCTCCACCAAGAAATTTGGCAGTCAAGATTACAAGTCTATGGTCAGCGAGCTGTCTAGCTTTCTAACAACCGAGTTTCTCACTCAGGACTTTGATGTTACATTGCTTGACGTTGGAGGCGACATTCTGAAGACCGACAGTACTGAACGGGATGTGTGCGTCCTGAGGGCCTTCCAGGAAATATACCAAAACCAAACGCTGCCGAATTTCAAGTTGCTGCGAGTAGAAGTTTATGGTCCAGGTTGCGACATGCACGCGCCCTCGCTGCATGAGGCCAAGGCTGAGCTCAAAAGATTTGTGCAAAACAATAAAGGCGCTTCCAAGCGCGAGAGCGCAGCCTTGGCGCGGGGCTTTGCTCTGGGTGTGTTGGGTTTCAAGTTTATGGGAGACACACGACAGGATGGCAGAGCCAACGACTGCTTTGCCAGAGCGGTTGAGAATTACGAACAGGTCCGGACAAAGACGAATCCAATTCCTCCGCAGGAGGCTCGTGCGCAGACGATGAATTACGTCAATAACAAGCTGCTGAAGCGTCACGATGCCAAGGATGGCACGGGTAAGTCAAAGACGGTTGGGCAGGAAGCAGAGGACGACGCCAGCGGGACAGGTATACTGCGACAACTGAGTAGATGCTACGTCTTCAGCTTTGGAGGCGGGCGCAAAGAGTCTACCCAAGATGCAGGAAACAAGGGTTTCCCTTTATTCGATAATGATAACCAACCTTACTGGTCTGCACCGAGCGGGGGCAAGCACTATATCTCAAGAGAAGATTTCTATGATTTGTTCCCAACGCAGGAGGACTTTTACCTTTGACTGGAATCGACTGTGCCAGCATACGACGAGGTGACGTGCGTGCCGGCTAAACCTAAAGGAAAGTAGCAAGAAAAAGCCCCACCAAGGCGGGCACTAAAGATTAGAAATCGGTCGACGAGCTGTTTAACTTTCTATCAACCAAGCGTGCCAAAAAGGACTTCGATGTTACATTACTCGACGTTGGAGGCGACTTTCTGAAGAGCGACGGGACAGAACAAGATGTGCGTGTGTCCGGCATATTTTGAACGGAATGACATCAGAAATTTACATGTTTTTCTAAAGTCTATTTTTTTTAATTAAATGAAACACAACTTTGTTCATACAAGCGCAGAACGCGGCGCATGCAATCTGAGATTCCTGGCGCGTTCTGTCCCCAGCGCGCTAGAGCCTGCCCAAGCATGCTTAGGCGAGATCTGTAGGCCCCGCGAGCTGATATCATAGCTTCGGCGAAGAAAGGTCATGTCTACAAAAAAAAACAAAAACAAGGCAAGTGAGCTAAATAGAGACTTACAAGCGCAGTGCTCTTTTACTTCGAAATATGACGTGTTCTGGGGAGGGGAGTCATACCAGAGGTTTGGTGGTGAGATAGGGGGGGGGGGGGAGGCACCCCCCTGTATCACGAAGCGTGTGCAGAGAAAAAGCTTTTTCTTTGTGAAATCAAAGGGGGGGGGTGGGAGGGGGGATTGCTGGCCGCTGTAGAAGAGATATGTTTTTTTTTTTTTTAAATCGGCGTTTCCAGATCTCTCCATTTTTCCACAAACTCCAACCTGCTGGCATTGTTAAAGAAATTCTCTGAAATTTCTCTTTTTTTGTAACTCTTTTCCGGAAGCAGTCGCTTAAGGCTAAACACAGCGTCTCTGTTTCAGCAGTTCTTCCATCTCTCCACATTCCGGCGGGCTGCCAAAAGAAATTGCTATTCGTTCTTTAATTAAAAGCTCAGCCCTCGGCGCCGGCTGGCTGCGCGCCAGAGGGCTCGGTGCTGTGCTGCGGCTCGAAGACAGGAGGGATATTTCCAAAGATTGTCCGCAGCTGGGCCGTCGTCAGAAATTGCACGTTGTGTTGGCTGTCAATCAGGCACGCCCTACAGTCACTGTCCCGCGGTGCAGGCTGCCGGGGTGCAGGCTGCCGGGGGGCAGGCTGCCCCCCGAGCCCCCCTGCCTTGTCCCCTCCAGCCCGCGCTAGCTGGCTGGGCGGGCTGGGCGGGCTGGGCGTGAGCCACAAGAGATAGTCTGCGCTGACCTGGCGGCAGATCCGCGCCATGGTTTTCGGAGCCAGCTCCACAGGGACCAACCGCGCTGTCTGCAAGGCCTCCCACCTTTCGCCCTCAATCACCAAAACCCGACCCCGGCAAAACACCCCGTGGCTAGCATGGTGGTTGCACCTAATCATGTACCTTTTTTTCTGCGTTTCAAAAAGAAGAGCACTGCCCTGCCCTTGCCTTCCCTCCCTCGCCCTCCTTTCCCTTCACCTCCCACCCTATCTTCTTTTTCAGCCCCTCCCCCTCCTCCCCCTCCCCCCCCTCCTTCAGTGCTCCCTACCAACCCCCCTCGCCCAGTCAGTCAGGGAGGGGGGGAGGGGCTGGGGGGGGGGGGGGGTGGTACATTTAGCAATATTTGTACATCAAAGAGATGGGGATGATGACGACACAGTTGAACCTAGTTCCTGGCAGCTTCTACCCGGGGTGGCCGCGCGTGTGGCTGGCGGCCCTGCTGCCGTTGCTGTTGCGCGCGTATTGCCCGTATGATCCCTCCGTGGCTACGCCCGGCGACTTAGTGCTGGAGCTGTCGGTGAGCGCGGCGGGTGACAACTGGACGCTGCCGGCCGCCGGCGCCAACGGGGCCGCCACAGCTCGACGGCGCCGTCGCACCACGGCCACCGGTGTCTGGGAGGTTTTTTGGGAGCAGGGAGGGGCCGCGCAGCAGTGCAGCGCGCAGCTGGGGCCGTGCAGCCACACTTTTACCGACGGCGGCGTGTTCTTGGTAGTAGTGCTCGGCCGGCTGCCGGCGTGGGCTATGACTTTGGATTGGCGGGCCCAGCACGGCGGCAGCGGGCGGGTAGCCTTGCGCAAGGTGCTGCAGTGGGGCGGGCTGCGGCTCGCGGCCGAGACGGGGCAGCACTTCTACGGCGAAACGGCGTTGGAGTGGCTGCCGCCCCTGGACCAGCTGGACACGACGGGTTTGCAGAGCCTGGCGTTCAGCTTCGCGGGGCTGTCGCGGGTCGCGTGCTTCGACGTGTCGGGTCTGCAGGTGCGTGCGTCGCTGACCAGCACGCGCGCGGCCTTTGCGGACTCGCCGTGCCTCAAGTTTGCCAACGTCACGAGCTGGGACCTGTCGCGCGTGCTAGATACGGCCTACATGTTCCGCGGCACGCAGGTTACTTCGCTGCCCGGACTGGCAAGTTGGGACATGTCGAGGGTCATAAACGCCAGCGGCATGTTTGCGGACGCGCTGCTGCTCGGGGCGGACCTGTCTCGCTGGAGGCCAGACAGCCTGCAAGACGCCAGAGGAATGCTGTCCGGTGCGCCGGCGCTGGTGCAGAACTTGAGCAACTGGTCAGTAGCGCCCATGGACCCGCAGGCCACTGCGGCCTTCTGCGAGGGCCTAGCGCGCGGATCTCTGCTGCAAAAGTCCCAGGCTCCCCGAGCGTGCGTGAGCAGCTGGCTTTCGCAGAGCCCCCCTGGCTCGGTTTCGCGCTCTAGCTCGGTTACAATCTCGGCGTCACTGACCGGCTCGGCGTCGCTGATCAGCTCACCCTCGGTGTCCAGCTCGGCGTCGCTGATCAGCTCGCCCTCGGTGTCCAGCTCGGCGTCGCTGACCGGCTCGGTGTCGCTGTCCAGCTCGGCGTCGCTGACCGGCTCGGTGTCGGTGTCCAGCTCGGCGTCGCTGACCGGCTCGGTGTCGTGTCCAGCTCGGCTTCGCTGACCGGCTCGGTGTCGGTGTCGCTGACCAGCTCGGTGTCGGTGTCCAGCTCGGCGTCGCTGACCGGCTCGGTGTCGCTGTCCAGCTCGGCTTCGCTGACCGGCTCGGTGTCGGTGTCGCTGACCAGCTCGGTGTCGGTGTCCAGCTCTGCGACGCCGTCCGTGTCCGTAACGCCGACGGCGACCGTGTCCGTGACGCCAACCATCTCGGTAACGCCGACCATCTCTGTGACGCCATCCGCTTCGCCCGACGTCGATGAGTGCGCCCTCGCCAACAACGGCGGCTGCACCTCCAACGGCCTCTGCACCAACACGTACGGCTCCTTCTACTGCACGTGCAGCTCAGGCTACGTCAACCAAAGCCAACTGACTTCCCCCGGCAGCTTGTTCGGCCGGACAGTCAGTGTCAGCGGCTCCAATGCCGGCAGCGCGCGCGACGCCACGGACGACAATTACGTAACTTGGTGGCTAAGTAATACGCCCTATTCAACCGTAAAGACAAACGGTGTCTGCTCAGGTCTTGCTACCTCAGGTACAGCATCAACAAATACGATACTTGGGGCTTACGTGCAAATAACCAAGTCAGACGCGGTTCCCGCAAGGTTGTGGTCGGTTGGGGTCGTTGCTACCCTGCGTATGATTTCTAGCGGTGTTAACTTCTGCACGGCTGGAGGTGGGTGTCCGGAGATTTCGGCTGTTGAAACGTTGCAGGTCTATCGGTCAAACAACCCCACCAGCAACACCGGCTGGACCCTGCTGGCGACAGGCAGCGGTTGGACGGGCTGGACCACGGGACAACAGCAGACAGTGAGCTTGACACCGACCTCCGGCTACGCCGCGTACCGTTTCGTGGTGTATAAACACTGGACCTCGTATGCTTATGGAACTTTTTGTACTACAAACTCGCGCTTGGGCGACGACAGGATCACGGTGGAAGCTCCGGTGTGCCTCCCTGCCTCATCGACGCCCACGATATCTGTGACGCCGAGCGTGACGCCGATCGTGACGCCGACCGTGACGCCGACCGTGTCCGTGACGCCGACCGTGTCAGTGACGCCGACCGTGTCCGTGACGCTAACGCCGACCGTGACGCCGACGCCGACCGTTTTGACCACGCCGACCGTGTCTGCGACGCCGACCGTTTCGACTACGCCGACCGTGTCCGTGACGCCGACCGTGACTCCGACCGTGTCCCCGACAGCGTCCTTGACGCCGACCGTGACGCCGACTCGTTCCGGGACGCCAACCGTTTCGACGACGCCGTCGAGGTTCTGCACAACCAACTATTTTCTCACTACAAATTTCAATACCGGTGTCAATTCCAACGCTAACACGGGCTGGAGCATAACTGCATCTACCAATCATGTCGATGCAAGCTATGCCATGGATTCTGACATAACCACTAGCTACACGAGCACTACCCTTAGCGACTACACCAACCAGTTTACGTCCGACGCCGCAAGGAAGCTGTTTTATTGCACCACTAGCAAAACATCACACACGATCCTTAATGTACCGGCCGGTGTCACGGGTACCGTGACGGGACAGGCGCTGTACTTGCAATCATCAACTACCGCCGCCAGGATTTCCAATATCAACGTTTGCTCCACGGTGCCAGGGACCAACTTAGAATACGCGGGCCCTGCGGCGCTGTACATAGCGGGTTCTAACGATGGCACTACTTGGTACTACATCAAATACTACACCAATACAAATGTGGACTTGCAAGGTGGAAGCGTAAATACTGGCCCAAACGAGTACTGCTCGCAATTTTCTGATCTAGAATTTACTACGCCTTATCAGTACTTACCTGCGTTATAAGCTAATCATTCCCATGATGTTCTATAAGCTGCCCGCGAGCCAGACGGGTTGCTCTTCAAGCAACACTTTCGGGGCAGTGGCCTATGTGCCTGCGCTGCGTGTGCGAGTTTGTCACCAGACGTGGTGCAGTCCCTAGCAAGATGTGCCCAGTGGACTGGAGTTTTATTAAAAGATGTTTTTTTTTGCGTTCTTTGATACAAGCTAACTCAGCCCTCGGCGCCGGGGCTCGTACTGCCCCTCCCCCCTGTCTTGTCCCCTCCTGCCCCTTATCCTCCCCCCCCCCCTCCCCCCCCCCCCTTTCCCCCCCTGCTTTTCTAGCCCCGTGCCAGCGGGGCTGTGGTACATTCTTTGTATACAGCAAAGAAATAGAGATGACGATGCAGTTTAACCTAGTTCCTGACAGCTTCTGCCCGGGGTGGCCGCGCGTGCTGCTGGCGGCCTTGCTGCCGTTACTGTTGAGTGCGCGTTGCCCGTATGATTCTTCGGTGGCCCAACCCGGCGACCTGGTGCTGGAACTGTCGGTGAGCGAGGCGGGCGACAACTGGACGCTGCCGGTCGCCGGCGCCAACGGGGCCGCCTCGGCTGCGAGGCGGCGGCGCCGCGCGACGGCGGCCGGTGTCTGGGAGGTTTTCTGGGAGCAGGGAGGGGCCGCGCAGCAGTGCAGTGCGCTGTTGGGGCCATGCAGCCACACTTTTAGCGAGAGCTGTGTTTTCTTGGTGGTAGTGCGCCTGCCGGCGTGGGCTATGATCTTGGATTGGCGGACCCAGCACGGCGGTGGCGGGCGGGTTGCCTTGCGCAAGGTGCTGCAGTGGGGCGGGCTGCGGCTCGCGGCCGAGACGGGGCAGCACTTCTACGGCGAGACGGCGTTAGAGTGGCTGCCACCCCTGGACCAGCTAGACACGACGGGTTTGCAGAGCCTGGCGTTCAGCTTCGCGGGGCTGTCACGGGTCGCGTGCTTCGACGTGTCGGGTCTGCGGGTGCGTGCTTCGCTGACCAGCACTCGCGCTGCCTTTGCGGACTCGCCGTGCCTCAAGTTTGCGAACGTTACGAGCTGGGACCTGTCACGCGTGCTAGATACGTCCTACATGTTCCGCGGCACGCGGGCCATTGCGATGCCCGGCCTGGCAAGCTGGAACATGTCGCGAGTCGTGAACGCCAGCGGCATGTTTGCGGACGCGTCGCTGCTCGGGGCGGACCTGTCTCGCTGGAGGCCAGACAGCCTGCAAAGACGCCAGCGAAATGCTGTCCGGCGCGCCGGCGCTGGTGCATAACCTGAGCAACTGGACGCTAGCGTCCATGAACCCGCAGTCCGCCGCGGCCTTCTGTGAGGGCCTAGCGCGCGGGTCTGTGCTGCAAAAAACCCAGGCTCCCCGAGCGTGCGTGAGCAGCTGGCCTTCGCAGAGCCCCCCCGGCTCGGCTCCGCGCGCTCGGTGTCGGTGTCCAGCTCGCACTCAAAGACCGGCTCGCGTTCGGTGTCCAGCTCGCCTCAAAGACCGGCTCGCGTTCGGTGTCCAGCTCGCAAAGACCGGCTCGCGTTCGGTGTCCAGCTCGGCGTCGGCGACCAGCTCGGCGTCGGTGTCTCTGTCGAGCTCGGCGTCGCTGACTAGCTCGGCGTCGCTGTCTCTGTCGAGCTCGGCGTCGGTGTCTCTGTCGAGCTCGGCGTCGGCGACCAGCTCGGCGTCGGCGACCAGCTCGGCGTCGGTGACTCTGTCGAGCTCGGCGTCGGTGACGGGCTCTCGTTCCCTGTCGAGCTCGGTGTCACCGACGGCCACGAGCTCGATGACGCCGACCACTTCGGGGACGGATTCGGCGTCGCTGACGGCCTCGCGCTCGGTGACACCGACCAGCTCGCTCACTCCGACCAGTTTGCAGACACCGACCAGCTCGCTCACTCCGACCAGTTCGCAGACACCGACGATTTCGCTCACGCCGACGATTTCCGTCACGCCGACGATTTCCGTCACGCCGACGATCTCCGTCACGCCAACCTGCTCGCCGTCGGTCACGCCGACCAGCCCACCGTCGCAGACCCCGACCCAAACCTACACGCCAACCGGGAGCCCGCCCACCCGGCACCCGCCTGGTGAACGGCGCGTGCCAAGATATTAACGAATGCGCGGAAGGTGACTTTACCCTGAGCAACTGGACCTGTGGCGGGTTATGTGGAAGCCCTTCGCCTTGCATTAATTGTGGCGGGTTCGGCCATCCGTGCTCGACCTGCGTAAACAGGGATATGGTCACGACGGGGCTCTACCGAGACTGTCTCAACTGGTTTCAGGGCACAGTCAAGCTGCGCGTAGCGTCCAATATCGCGTACTGCGCGGCGAGTGATGGCGGGGCCGCGGGCAGCCGCTTTTATATCGTAACAAGCGGAGCTTGTCCAGATAACTTTTACGCGTCCTCTATCCTCTACAATCAATGGCAAAGCTTGCGGCTCTCGTGGAACCGCTACTTTTTTTTCCAACTTTGTTAGCAACCAAAACAACTGGATCTTCTTCTCTAATACTGCCCCAACCGACCAAAACATTAACTTTTTTTTACGCACCAGTTGTACAGTACGGGCAGCGGCATGCCAGATTATGGTATGAGTTATGGTATGAGATATGTCCTACGCTACTACGCTGGCCCGACTGCTAATCCGCACTGCGTTATGTGGAGAGCTTGGGGTACTGGTACTTACGACAACGGCTTGTTTATTTATGCATGCAGCGACTGCCCTCATATGCAAACGTCTTCCCCTGCAGAATTCAGTGGCTCTTGGGCTACCCGAAGTACTTCCGCACCAGTGACACTGTGTGGGTGCCTGTTTTACATGACTAGTACGTAATCGCACGGGCTTTATTACAGAAGGTCAGGCAGGTCTTGTAACCGATCCTGCCCGCTACGGGCACAGGAAAAAAAATTGCAAAAAAAAAGTTGCTTTTCGTTCTTTAATAAAACTAACTCAGCCAGCGCCAGCGGCTGCACTCCCCCCCCCCCCCCCCCTCCTCCCTTTACTCTCTCGTCCCCTTTCCCCCTTCTCGCACCTTTCCCTTCCCCGTCACCTGATCACTGCCTGCGCAGAAAAAAACTCGGTTGGGTGTGCGCCAAGCGACGTCTGTGTGGTCTGATATGGTCCAAATAGGTAGCACTACCCGGCAGGACCTAGCACTATTGCCCCTACTCAGGCCGTATCCCGGCCTTGCCTGCGTGAGACTGAGCGGGGCAGAGAAGTTGGAGGAGGGGGGAGTGCCCCGCCCCTGTTCATGCGCGTGCCCATTCTGATCTCTTCAACTCAAGGGCCACCCCCTGGGTGGGGGGAAAGAACCCTGCAGGCGCGGATTGTTGGCCTTGGCTGCAATGACTTTTAGCCTGTCTTGCAGTCTTTGCAACGTCTCCTCAGAATCCACCAAGGCCAAGTCCTCTTTATCCTGCTTCTTCTTGCCGGCTGCACTTTCTTGTATGTTTCTATCCGCCCGTATTTCTTTGTAAGGAGGAGGATCTGACTCAGTGATCAAGACTTTGTCTTCCTCGGGATTGCTGCTCATTTCTTGTTTCGTCTTTGTGTTTCAGTAGACCCTTCTCTTTCTTGGTGTCTATTGAGAGGAGAGCAGAGGGTACAAAAAGGGGAGAGGGGCAGAGGGAAGGGAGTAAAGTTATGTAAAAGGGGGAGGAAGCAGGTAAATTTGTCCCAACACCTCACGAGAGGGGGAGGGGGGGGGGGGGGAGGGGGCACCCCCCCCTTTTGGTGTCGTGGAAAGGTAGGAACGGGGGGGGGGGGGGGGGAGAGAGAGAGAGAGAGAGAGGAAGAAAGGGGCAAGGGACTAGGAGGGCAGGGGCGCGCAAGAAAAAGCCCAAACCGCAACCCGCCGCTTCGGGCAGAGTTCGAGTGTGCGTTTTGCAAGGGGCAGGGTGCCCCCGCCTGCTCGTGCGCGTGTCCGCGCTGGTCTCTCCGGCTTCGAATGCCACTGCCGTGGGTGAGAATCGTGTTCATGCAAGAAAAAACAATTTAATGAAACCAGACAAATCTTGACTAGTCTCCTGCCAAACCCTTTGACAGAACCACGCCGAGAGCGGCAGTGCACGCGCGCTGCCACTGTCTGACGCACGGAAATCCAGCGTGCGCCTGCAACAAACACACACACAGGAGAGGAGGCATGGTGGGTTGCAAAATGCTGATGATGCAAAAAAGCAGTAACAGGCCTTTGGATAAAAATGAGAATGAATATATCCAAAAACTTACCTCTTGAACATCCTGGTATCCTCCTTGCCCACTTGCTCCAACAATAGCTTCTGCATATCCTCCCTCCCGCCATGTACGAACCTGCTGAACAGCACGGGAACGGCCGCCTGCTCTCGGTCCGCCAACTGCACGAGAATGCTCGCCGCCGCATTGCAGATGTCAAGACTTTCATACATGGCGCCCGAGACAATGCGCATAATCCACTTGGGTAGGTTCCCGATTGAGTTTTGTCCATACGCCCTTCCCTTGATGTCATGTACGCCAGGCATGTAGTCAACCTCGGGCCGGTTCAGTTTGCATGACTCCAACAGCTCGTTCACTTGCAGCTCTTCTTGACCTACCACTACATAGAGCATGGAGATCCTTTTCAGCTTGGTCTTATCCAGGCGTTGGCCCAAGGTAAACACTGGTTTCGGCGCGTCTTCTCCATCATCATCATCGACCTTCGCTGCACGCTTTTTCTTGCTCGGCATGACGCGTAATCTCTCCTAGGAAAAGCACAATCATAAAGAAAGATTAGCCTAGTTCTCGCAGACGACTTCACGTGAAAATAGCCTGTTTGTCAATGAGAACAAAAAAGTCAAGGGCTAGGTTCCGGCTCTGTTCTACTTCTTAAATTCATGTTTTTGGTCATATCATTTGAACCGCCTCGGCCGGGCGCGGGATAATCTAAGGCAGGGGCGCGCGAAAAAAGCTCTCGGCCACAGGCCGCTGAGGCGGGGGTCGGGGCTGTGCGTGCAGGGGTCGGTTGACGCAATCGTACCCTGTATCCTAAGAACTCGAAGGAGGGGGGGGGTCTGCCCGGTCCTTCCCCCTCCTTTTCTCTTTCCCTCCAAATTCTCAGAAAAATTTCCCGAGTTCACAGGATATAAAACCACATTTTGTGGGTCGTGCACCGACGGAGCCGGACAATTTTGCGCAAGATTTTCCGAGGGCGCGCGAAAAAAGCTCAGCCACGAGGCGCTGAGGCGGGGGTCGGGGCTGTGCTTGCAGGGGTCGGTTGACGCAATCGTACCCTGTATCCTAAGAACTCGAAGGAGGGGGGGGGGGTCTGCCCGGTCCTTCCCCTCCTTTTTTTCCTTCCCGCCAAATTCTTAGAAAAAACTTCCCGAGTTCACAGGCTATAACCACATTTTGTGGGTCGTGCACAGACAGAGCCGGAAGATTTTGCGCGAAATTTTTTCCGAAACAAATGCGGCAGGGGCGCGCGAAAAGGGCTCGACCACGAGTTGCTCGCCCGGGGGTTTAGTTATGACACATACCCCTATCTTCTTTTTTTTAAAGAAATCGAAATTGTTGGATTTAATGTCTCGAGAGTGGGGGCAGAAGCAGGACATGCCGTTGGCTCTAACCCTAACCTGTATCGTTAGGTACGTGTACCGTAGCTTTTCTCTTCCTTTTACATTATATAACTCAAGAAGAAAAAAAAAGAGAAGAAATAAGGGGAAAGAAGAGGGGAGAGACGGAGAAGGGGGACAGAGAAGGACAGAAGGTTTTTGCGGGCGAGATGGGGGGGAAGGGGGGTGTGGGGAGAGAGAGAGGCACTGGAGCAGCCCAACCCCCCCCCCCCCCCCCACCCCCCGGAGCGCGGGGTGCCTGTGGAGGTTCATTTTGAGTTTATGTCAACGGCTGGTTCTGAATCTTTTTCGAACAAGTGTACCTACCGACACAAAGGGTTTTCGGCCGGGGGCGTCGGGGCAGGGGGGGGGGGGGGCACCCCCGGCCGCCCCCCCCCCCCCCCAAGCCGATTGGGCTCGGGCAGGAGGTAGTTTAGGGTAGAAACGGGACACCACCCCGGCACATACCCCACTTCTCTGCTCTGACACTTTGTTCTTTTCTTTCTCTTCTTACAATTAAAAATGTTGGAATTAATATCTCGACGGTGGGATGGAAAGGGGGGGGGGGGGAGTCGACAAAAGCCCCTGCACACGCACACACGACCCCCCCCCCCCCCCCCGGCGCCCGAGCCGCTTGTCGTAATCGAGCTTTCTTCGCGCGCCCCTGCTCTCTGCCTTTGGAAATTCTGCGCCAGATTGGCTCTGCTGGTACGCGACCCACAAAATGTGGCTATACTCTGTGAAGGGAAGTTTTTTCTGAGAATTTGGCAGAAAGGAGAAAAGAGTAGAAGGCAGGGGCAGACTCACCCCCTAACCCTCGAGTTTTTAGGATACAAAGTACGGCTTCGTCGCCGAACCTCTTCCGAGCCGGTGGTGGAGGAAGGCAAGGGGCGCTCGTCGGTCGCGACAAAGCGCTTCAGGCCGGGGTTTGCTCATGCCACATCCCCCCCCCCCCCCCGTCTTTCTTCTTCTCTGTCCCTTTCTTAAAAAAAAATCGGAATTTTGAGATTTAATGTCTCGAGTGTGTGTCTGTGTGTGTGTGTGTGTGGGGGGGGGGGGGTGGGGGTGGGGGAGGGGGTCTAAGAAAGCCCAGCGCATTCACTCACCGACCCCCTGCAGAGCAGGAAAACTTCTGTGCCGCTTTTTTGCGGCTCGGGCAAGGAATCGTTGGACAGAAGCGGGGGCACCCCCCCCCCCCCCCTTCGCGCTCGGAAAATTCTTGTGCAAAATTTTCTCGCTCTCTGCGATACGCGACCCACAAAATGTGGTTATACCCTGTGAACCCGGGAAGTTTTTTCAGAGAATTTGGCGGGAAGGAGAAAAGAGTAGACGGCAGGGGCAGACCCCCCCTACCCTCGAGTTCTTAGGATACAGGGTACGGCTTCGTCGCCTAACCCCTGCACACGCACTCCTGACCCCCCGCCCCAGCTGCTTGGAGCAGGAAGTCGAAAGGAGGGGGGGGAGGCTAGGTCGGAGTGCACTTTCTGTACACTACCTCTCCAATCGACCGTATCAAATTTATGTGTTTTGGTCATATCAATTGAACCCCCCAGTCGGGCGCGGGATAATCTAAGGCAGGGGCGCGCGAAAAAGCCCGGCCACGCCGCTGGGGCGGGGGTCGGAGCTGCGCGTGCAGGTGTTGGGTGACGTAACCGCACCCTGTATCCTAAGAACTCGAAGGAGGGGGGAGGGTCTGCCTGGTCACGCCCCCCTTTTTGTTTATCGCTAAATTCTCAGAAAAACTTCCCGAGTTCACATGGTATAACCACATTTTGTGGGGTCGTGCACTTACAGAGCCGGAAAATTTCGCGCAAAATTCTTCCGAAAGAAAAACGATGGCGGCAGGGGCGCGCGAAAAAGGCTCGACCTCTCCTTTTCTCTTCCTTTTACATTATATAACTAGTTATTGAAAAAACCATCTTAAGAAGAAAAAGAAAAGAGAATAAATAAGAGAAAGAAGAGAGAGACGGAGAGGGGGGGGGGGGGCGGGGAGAGGGGGCACATACCACTCTTCTCGTCTCTGACCCTTTGTTCTTTTCTCTCTTCTTACAATTAAAAATGTTGGAATTAATATCTCGACGGTGGGAGGGAAGGGGGTGGGGGGGGGGGGGAAGTCGACAGAAGCCCCTGCACACGCACCCCTGACCCCCGCCCCAGCTGCGTCGTGGCCGAGCTTTTGCGCGCCCCTACCTTCCCTGAAAATTCTTGTGCAAAATTTTCCCGGCTCTGCCGATACACGCCCCACAATGTGGTTATACCCTGTGAACCCGGGAAGTTTTTTCAGAGAATTTGGCGGGAAGAAAAAAGTAGTAGAAGGCAGGGGCAGACCCCCCTACCCCTCGAGTTCTTAGGATACAGGGTACGGCTTCGTCGCCGAACCCCTGCACACGCACCCCTGACCCACACACCAGCTGCGTCGTGGCCTAGCTTTTGCGCGCCCCTACCTCCTCTGAAAATTCTTGTGCAAAATTTCCCCGGCTCTGCCGGTACGCTACCCACAAAATGTGGCTATACCCTGTGAACTCGGGAAGTTTTTTTTGAGAATTTGGCGGGAGGAGAAAAGAGTAAAGGCAGGGGCAGACCCCCTCGACCCCTCGAGTTCTTAGGATACAGGGTACGGCTTCGTCGCCTAACCCCTGTACACGCACCCCTGACCCCCGCCCCAGCTACGTCGTGGCCGAGCTTTTGCGCGCCCCTGGCCCTGTCGCGCTCTTGTTTTCTCGTGGCTCTGAAAGATGTCCGGTACAATTTGCCGGGGGGCTATAGGCTGGTAATATTAGGGGCAGGCAGCCCAGAGAAAAGTGTATTGGGTTTTCTGTAGGAGCCGTGCAGGGATTCCCCTCTAATACAAGACTCAGTGTTTCTGCTCTTTGTAAGGAGCCATGGACGAGCCGAAGAAGAAAACGGGCGAGTGCCAGGCGATACCAATCGAGGGTGGCTGTGTCTGGGAAGACCGGCGTCGATACCTAGATCCCAAAGGCGGCAGCATAGCTACATCGTATTTGTACAAGCCCCGGGAGCCCTCTCGTTCCAGAGCCCAGCTGGAGGGCTTGTGGTATACGATGAGGCAGATCACGCCCGAGCCGCTGCAGCTACCAGCTACTTTGGAGCAAAGAGAAAAGGTTGCCAAAGCTGTCGACACGCGAGCGGGTATGTTGCTCGTATTCAAGAACTACTTAAAGCTGCACGCTAAACTGCTGGCAAGGGCTCAGCCCGAACGTGGTGTTCGCGAGGCGCGGCTAAGGCTTGAGCAACAACAGACAGATTGTAGCTTGCTGCAAGAACAATTGAAACTATACAAGGCATGGCTGGAAAAACACTCAATGGAAGGGCAAGCTCGACGTGGTTTTTATTAAAAGAAGGAGCAAAGATATTGTTTTTATACTTTCTCTACGAGCTCGGCGGGCCCGGGGCTCGTTGTATTGAACTAAAGTTGGCACGGGGGGGGGGGGGGAAGGAGAGGGTTTGTGATCTGGTCGAAGAAGGCAAATACTGCCTTTTTTGGCCATATCCAACGTGATAATGGTCTAAAGGAGGCAGTGGTGCTGAAGTGCTCCGTGTACTGTTCCTTTCAGGGCATGTCTCCCCTGGGCCACCCCGCGGCGCAGGGGAAAGAACAAAAAAAAAGGGGGAGAGAGAAGTTGGAGGGGAGAAGAGAAGGGGCAAGGGAGGGGGGGGGGTTAGCATGCCCGCCTCTCCCCCCCCCCCCCCTCGCCCCCTTTCCCCCCTCCAGCCCGCTTCCAACTGGCTTTTTCTTGTATAAAAAGAAGAAATCGAGGGACTCCGCCGCAGAATGCAGTGGGGCAAGTGTCGTCATGTTCAAAAGCTGAGCAAGAGCCTAAAAAAGATTATGCAAGCAAGAATCAAGCAGCACGATGTTTGCGTAGACGATAACTATAAGTTTTTTTATACCGGCCAATTTTCCAGATATGGCTGGATGAAGCAGGGCACGTTCAATATAATCTTTCGTAGACGGAGGAACCGTCGTCTAGTGCATCGCTACGGTTTTTTCGTGTACGAGAGCAAGGAAATGGCCGACGAACGTAAAAGCTGGAGCACAGTCATGTACGAAAAGAAAATCGGCGCCAACGAAAAAACAACATACTGCAAGATCTCATCCGATGATTTCAAAGCTTTCACTGATATGCTTGAAGGATTAGAAAAAGAAATCAAGACTAAACTAGAAGAGCCAAAACCGCGCTGCTACGCCGAACTATCTCAAGACATTGCTGGTTTGAGGTCCAAAGAAGGCTATGTGAGCAACGAAAAAAAGAAGCAGGGGAAGGAGGATGGGGTTTACTTATTTCACAGCCAAGCTGCATACGCAACAGGCGACCTGAGCTCCGAGTTGTACGGATTTCCCCAAGGCCGGGGCGCCGCCTGGGAAGCTACCTACGAGATCATTAAAAAGTATGTGGCGCTCTTTCTGGCACGGCTAGTAACCGAGCCTAAGAGCGACGCACTAGTGATCGATCTGAAGCCATCAAATTTTCTTGTCTACAAATCGCAGACAAAAAAAAAGCAGAGGCCAGCTGTCCAAGTCCTTTTCGGAGACGCGGACCTGCACGAATACCACGTCAACGCGTCGGCGAGCGAAGTGAGCCTGCAATGGCTAGGAGAGTTGCTGGGGAATGGGGAGCCGAGTAGAAAGCTAGCTCTTGGATGTTTGCAACTCTGGCGGCGGTTGTGCATATATATAACCCAGGCTCAGCCGACGCTGCGGTGGCCATAATCAACCAAGAGTTAGAACAAAAACCAACGGATACAACGCTTCTGTTGAAGGCTGTAGCTTTGGTTGCCAACCTGCGCTTTCGACGGCCGGGAGGACTATGAGACTTTCTTGACCATTCTGAAACATTACTATACTCTTGGCAGAGAAGACGAACAGCTATCTGAATCCGTGTATCATCCTCTTCAATCAGATAGAGAACTTCGGACCTACCTTCTTTTCCAACAGCTGCACGACACAAGCTCCTCCGGGCTTAGCAGTTCCAGGTGCAAAGTACACGACCCAGCACCTAACCTTGGCGGCCGAACAATACATTTACATTTTGTTTAACGCATGGCCTGACCAAAGACGGTATGCGAGTAAGCGTTTTTACAAGGATTTGCAGAAGCTACATCAGCGGGTTACAAAACACGCCACCCAGGGAGGAGATGCGGCTGAAAATGAAATTTCAAAGTCACTGAGCACGCGGGTACAAACGGCTAAGGAACGTAAGCGTTTAGACAAGGGTCTGATAATCTGAGACGAAGAAGATGCCCAGCGCGGGGACAACTGTAGCCATAAAAAACGTACTTTTATTATGGCCTTGGGCTATGTGTCGGATTCGCAAGAAGCTGGCGGTATTCGCGCTTGGTCCGAAGCTATGCGCGACAATCAAATAGGCGTGTGCGAAACTACCAGTATCGTCCCCGCCGAGCTGGTGTCCCGAGCACGACAAGCAAGAGGCATGAAGCTCCCCGAGTCCCCGCCAAACCGCAGCTTGTGCGGTCTGTGCCACACGCAGCCCGACGACAACGGGTCCTTGGCAGATTATCTGAGGAACTTCAACAAGCTCCAGCACGTTGATTGGAATCTTTACAATGAAAAACTCCCTCTTGTTGAAAATCTAGGGTATCAGTTATTTTTGCTGCTGGAACGCTACGCACGGCTCCTGCTAGGACAAGCTCAAGAGAGTAAGCCGTTTTTTCTGCCCAGCGGTGCCACGCTTGACGACGTGGCTGTGTATATTTATTCTGTGCCAAAGCAGAAGCAGCGGTTGGGCAGGGTGCGCCTCTTGGACTCGCAACTAGCTTTCACCCAAGGGCTCCGTGCCCCAAGCGACGAAGCCCGGGGCTGGCTCAGAGAACTTGGCGCAGAGCCGTCTTTCCCCAGATCGGTGATGCACTTGCAAATTCTACTTCACTTGGCCTTGCTAGCCAACAGCGGCAGACAATCCCATTACGTATTCGTACGACGCCCGCTGCTCAACGCGCCTTTTTAAAAAAAACTCAAGGACGTGGTCATGGTCCGAGAAGCAGAGAAAATCGGCATCTTAAACGAACAGGGCAAGAATCTGCTACGGGGATTTAGCAACAGTGCTTTAAAAGCGGGCTCTTACCCCTGTAGTTGTTTAATGTTTTTCTCGACATAAAACCCCCCTCCCCCCCCCCCCCCCCCTGCCCCAGCCCGCGCTAGCGGGCTAAGCTAGCGAGGGGCTGGCGGAGACTTACAAGTCGCGAGCCGACATGTTTTTTTTTTTTTTTTTTTTTTTTTTTTTTTTTTTTTTTTATTATTATTTTTTATTGACACGCAACGTTGGCAGGACCTACCCCTGGTTAAATACTGATCCAATGCCGAACTAAGTAGATAACTAGCGGTACGCGCCTACGACGGTTTGTCGCGACGCGTACACGGGTGCTTGGTCGGACGGCTGGGGCAACACTTGCCTGCAGTACGCGGGGGGGAAAGCTGGGGTTTTTACATCCTGGGGCTCCATTCAAAACAATAGCTATATGTGCTCGTGGTACCTGGGCTCCTGGGGGCCGCTGGGGCAGAACGCGACCAGCGCCTGTTGCAGTTGCGGGGGCGGCGAGCAGCAGCCGGGGGAGGACCCCGACGCAGTGTTGACGGCCATCCACGCCTGGGGCGAGATTGAGCTGCACGCGACGGCCGGCCGCCACCTGCAGAACCTGGCGGCGCTCACGCACGCGGCGCCGCTGCCCGCCAGCCCGGCTGACTTCTCTGTACCGCTCCTTCAGCGGGCTAGACGCGCTGGCCGGCCCGCTCGACGTGTCGGCGCTCGACACGAGCCAGGTACAGGACCTGGGCTACGTGTTCGCTGAGTCCTTCTTGCTGGAGCCGCTCGGGCTCTCTAGCTGGGACGTGTCGGCGGCGCAGGACATGTCGTTTGCCTTTGCTGCCACCAACGCCAGCTTTGCCGGCATCGAGGGCTGGCGCACCAGCTCGCTCGTCAACCTGACGGCCGCGTTCTCGGACGCGGTGGGCTTTGACGGCGACCTGCGCGGCTGGGACGCGTCGCAGCTGCTCGACTACCGCCTGCTGCTGCGCGGCGCCTCGCGCTACAGCTACGATTTGTCGCTCTGGCTGCAGTCGGCACCCGCCCAGTACACGCAGCTCGGCTGCGTGCAGGCCCTGCAGGGCACGCGGCGGCAGCGGCGATCAGGACCTGGTGCTCTTTTACATGTGCTCGGGAATTTCGGTCGGGTTTGTGTACCTCGACCCCGGCGTGCCAGGGCGCAACGGCTTGACCGTAGGGACGCACGACTTCCAAGCAGATTTTGGCACGGGCGATGGCTTCGTTAATTGCAGCCAGGCGCCGGGCGTCGCCAGCTGCACCACGCCCACTCCGTGCCCCGCCACGTCCGACGAGCGCACTCTGCGTATCCGGGGCGTGCTGGAGGGTCTGCTGAGTTTTACCAACGACGACATCAAGATACAAGCCGTGTACTCGTGGGGCCAGGTCAGCGTCACGACCAGGGGTTCGTCCTGGTACCCCAGCTTGCCAGCGCGGCCCTGGCATAACAGCTTGTTTTACACTGAGGCGGGAGGGTATGGTCGAAAATCCTTGACTTACCTGGCGCCCACGGTGGGCACCAACGCCCTCAAGCACGTCGACGACTTCAGCTACCTGTTCCAGGACCTGCAGGACCTCACGGGTGACCTCAGCTACCTCGGCGCCAACCTGCGGGGCAGCCTCGAGGGCATCCTGTGAGATGCGCTGTCCTTCAACCAGCCGCTGTACTGGCACACTAGCGGCGCCACTTCGCTTCGCCAAGCTTTCCGGGGCACGCGCGCCTTCAACTCGGACGTGAGCGCGCTGGACACCACGGCCGTGCAAAGCTTTTCCAGGGTTTTTTATAGTGCCCGCGACTTCAACCAGCCACTGAACGCTTGGGACACGCGCAGCCTGCAGTACGCTGCCCTGGCATTCTACCACACGCGCGACTTCAACCAAGACCTCAGCGGCTGGGACATGTCGCGTGTCACAGAGATGACCAGCATCTTCCAGTACGCCAGGGCCTTCAACCAGCCGCTGAGCGGCTGGAACGTCTCTTCGCTAATGCCAGGAGATGAAACCTTTGACTACAACCGCTACCTGTTTGACGGCGCGTGCTCCTTCAACCAAGACCTGAGCGCCTGGAACGTGCCTGCGCTGTTCCTGGTCAATTGCAAGGATTTTTTGCAGTCTGGGTATTTCACGTTTGCGGGGCTGCCCCGGACCGCCTGCCAGAGCTACGGCCAAGAGAGCTTCGCCACCAGCCACAACCCCCGGACACGCGAGGCCTGCCTGAGCGACCCTTGGGTGGACAGATATTGAGCCTCTTGTTTTAATAATAATTATGCATTAAAATACAGTCAACGCCTTACTCGTTTGTAGACCCCACTGCCGATCGCGTCGGAAGAGAGGTGTGTCAAGTACAGAGTCATAGCAGCCGCAAACGTTTCGTCGTCTGTTTGAAAAGTCTCCAGGTTGTACACACCTTTCTGGATTCTTTTCTTGGCCTTTAGAACTATCCCCCAATACCTTACATTGTCCTCGTCGCCTAGGACCGAATCGTGGCTTGCCTTTTGGATAAACCTGAACAAGCTTCGGTGATCTATGTCGTTCGAGTTTCTCGCGCCCTCGCCCGGGCCCGTGGCAGCCGTGGCGGGGGTCACCGGAAGCTGTTCCTTCTTCTCTTCGGCGACGGCCGCAGCCAACCTCTTGTGCTCTGTGCGTGTGTAGCTACGACCCCCCTCGAAGCTTTGATAGGTCGCCTGCAGAACGGCTGCGCAGAGTACCATGTCATCGTCCTGCGCAAACGCCTGTAATGTGCCCCTGCTGGAACTAAGAAATTTATTGAGTTTCTCCCAACGTTTAGTGTCGTCTTGGCCATGCTCGTGCATAGTTCTGTTTGCGGCAGTAAATTCCTGGGCCCAATTGTATAGTTGGCGATGAGTATTGTCTTGCGCCATGGTGGCAACAAGCCTGTTCACGCACAACCAAAGCAGGGCAGGGGTGCGCTACGAAGGTACAAAAGAAAATATAATTCAAAAAGTGTGTAGGGGGGGGGGGGCGCCCCCCCCACCCTGCAAATCCGGGCCCACTAAAGATGGAGACAGGGGGGGGGGGAGAGAGAGAGAGGAGGGGGGGGGAGGGAGGGAGGGGGGGGGTGGCGCCAAGGAGAAAAGGGCGCCCCCCCCCCCCTCCTCCCTCCGGTCCATGTGAAGCCAAGTGCAAAATCTTCTTTATTATTATTTTTTTTTTGTTTTTGCAGCATATGCGACGGCGCCGAGATTCAGGCGACGGGGCAACCCCGCCGCCTTCGAAGCGCTGTAGGCACAGCGCCGCTAGCCTCAAGATTCATGTGGTAGTGGCCACGTCGGGACTTGGCGATCGCTGTTTGCCAGCGTTGGCCCGTGCAGTTATTGGCGCGGAGGAAACCGAGGGGCACAGCTGGCATATCCCTGAGTGCGAAGCATTTTCCCCCACGCTGGAGAAGGTGAAGCAACGATTGGCACAGCACCAGCAGGGGCAGCTGGTTGCGGCCGAGGGCTGCAACAAGGCGCGTGTATGGTCGCTGGAGCAGCCTAGAGACTTGCTAGCACAGTTTAAGCAGGACTTCGAAGTGATCGTAGTAGACGTAGGGGGCCAGGGGCTGTCTCAGTCCATCAAGTGCTTCAGCGAGCTGGAGATTCTGTTTAAGCAGCGCGAGCTACCCAATTTTGCGCGGCTGTATTTTGAGGTGTTAGGGCCTGGTTGCGATTTGCACACTACCCCCAGCGCAGCGCGCCGTGAGTTTGAACAATGGGTGAAATTCAGGCGCGCGGTCGCCATCCGCCTGGATTCATGGCAAGAGCGTTTTTGTTTGCTGCTAGGGACACAAGGCTTGTGGGCTAAGCTGCGACAGCGCGGCCAGCCGCTTGCCCTTTTTTTCAAGGCTCGCCTGTGCTATCAAATTATACAGAGCTACTTACAAATGAACCCCCCGAAAGAACCGGGGCCAGTGGTCGAGTCTCAACTGCACGCTGCTGTGTCTCCGGGGCCGGACTTGAAAGTGCTACAAGAAATTCTGGACAATACTTGCGACCGCGAGTCGTTACGGGAGTGGTTTGAATACCTCTCTGGCTATTTTTTGATAGACATAACAAGCCGGCAGATGTCCTCCCTCCCGTTGCCCACGGAGGTCTTGGAGCACACCATCTCGTTCCTAGACGGTCGAGACGTGCTCGCGCTTGGCAGAACCTCGAAGGCTCTGGTACACCTCAGCGCCGAGGCCTGGGCAAGGGCAGCCAAGCGCCTGAACACGGGCGCGATGGACCTAGCCACAGAATACAAATTGCCCGCACGCCACCAACAGCCTAGCAAATGGAGCAGGCCTTTAGTGCTCTTTCACAAATGCCTTTTCCGCAACCCCAGGATCCGTGACAGATGGAGGGCGTCGGTTAAGGTTAAGGTAAGCTACGACGAAAACAGAATAATCGCTGAACCCTCGCTTCACGTGTGGAGGCCCGGAAACCCAAGCATAAAAGTACTCGAGGCGAGGCTGTACGCCTCCGACCAAGAAAGGACGGACAACAATTTAGAGCGGCGGGTCAGAGAACGCATCAAGATTTTTGCAAGTGCGAAGACTTATCGCTGGCTCTCTCAGATTCTAGAGACAAAGGTGGATTTAGCGAGACCTGCACAGGCCGAGCTCGTAGACTACCGGATCGATATTTATACAAAACCCAACGAGCATCGGGGCACGCTTGGCTGCCTTCCCGGCGTAGAACCTCCCCCAGCCTCGCGCTAACGCCCAAACCTTGCCAAACTGTGTGAGTTAGGGGAGGGGAGGGGGGGGGGGGGGGGAAGAAACTGAGGCATTTTCTTCTGTCTTTCCTTTTTGTTTTGTAAACAGAAAAAAAAAAAAAAAAAAAAAAAAAAAAAACGAACGCTCCTGCGTTCCTGCGTGAAACATGTTAGGTAGCACTGCGGCGGTGCACCTCTGGCTCGCGTCCGCCGCCGCGTTCATGTGCGGCATGGTTTGGCTGCTTTGCCTGCAACTGGGAGTCGACAGCGGACGGCAGCGGCGGACCGCCGTGTTCACGACATTGCGCATCTGGTTCTGAACCGTAGCACACGCGGCCGTTTTGCTGCTTCTCGGCGACGACGGGCAACCCTCACTGTGGCAAAGTAAATACCAATCCTTGCTACTGCCGCTGGCCTGGCACGTGTGGCTAGAATGTCTAGAACGCTACCCACACGGGCTGAACCCTTGGGGCGCACGCAATCCGTGCCATGACGTCAGGTTTCTGCGCCTAGCAGTGTGCGTAGCCTCGGACGCGCTCGCTGTCGCCACCGAAAACTACTGGCCACCCAGGGTCTTCCTGCTGATCGCACAGCTGTACGGCGCCTGGTTGCTCTTCAGCGTCAACTCGCAGTTACGCCTGCTGCGGCGGTCGGTCGGGGCTGGCGTGGGCGTGGTCGACCCCGCGCGGCGCGCGCGAGCCTCGCGGGGTCTGTGCTGCCTGCAGTGCGCCTCTGCCTGTTGTGCGGGCCTGCACGCGTTCTACCTTGTGCTCTGGCTAGCGCTGTCGGGCGGCGGGCTGCGGCCTGCTGTATGGTGGGCGTGGGGGTTTGTGTCCGTCCTGCTACCCACGCCGTGGGTCTACCTCGTGGCCCTACAATTGCCGCAGAACCCGCACCATTTGCGTGCCGAGCCAAGGCTTTACATCAGGCCAACGCAGACTGTGCGTGTCCGGAGCGCGCCAAAGCAGGGCGCTTTTGGTCAGGACGTGGCGCAAACCGCGCCAAACATCGGCACAGAAGTGACAGGGGGCCCGCGCGGCGATTATTCGAGGCTGCGCGCGGTCGTTCACGTCTACACAGACACACCCGTCTCTAAACACCGTCCGCTCACCAGGCTGCCATTGGCAGCGTCACCGACGCCGCCCGGCATCAGGCTATCGACCCGCAGGCTATCGATCCGCCCTCTACCTGAAGTTGGAGGAACAAGGGAAAAGACAGGCGGGGGGGGGGGGCTGCTGCCGGGGGGGGGGGGGGTTAGGAAGGAGAACAGGTGGGGCGGGGGAAAGCAGGATTGACAGCCCTCCTCCCCCCCCCTTTTCCCCCCCGGCCTGTATATCAAAAAGCCCATCGTAGTCGCGGCATGCCGGCACGGTCTAGAAAGCGGCGGCGGCGGCAGCACGACCCCGCCCCGCTGTTACCGGCGGTTGTTTGGCAGGTGATAGCAGACTATCTGTACAGACGAGAGGATATAGCGGTGCTGCGCGAGCTCTGCGGCGCGGAGCCGCAGCTAGTTAGGAGCTGGGCGCTCTCGCAGCTGTACCCGCTGTTGACAGACACCAACGCGCGGCGCCCTGCGCCCGGGATCGCAGAAATCATTATAGACCAATCATCAAGGCAGTTCAAGGAGGTCTGGCTGCTGAAAAGCCTGCAAGAACAATTAGGGCTGCAGCTTTGTTTGCTAGTAGTCGACGCCGAAGAAGAAAAAGAAGCCGACAACTTTGGGTTTTCGATCAACCTGTGCATCCAAGCCCGCGGGCCGCTCGAACCCCCTACCTGCCTGCTGATAGATCTGAGCATAGTAACCGGCCACGAGGCCATGCTGAGACAGGCATGCGAATTCGTGTCCCGGACGACGTTCCCCCGCCTCGAGACACTGCGCCTCGCATACACCGGGCCAACCTCGTCTGACCTCGGGTTGCGCTTGCCGACGCTGGGCCTTCAGAAGTCTCGCCTGCCCAAACTACAGCTGTTGCGCTTGGGCCCGCTGCCGACCTCCGTCACTGGGACGATCCCTGCAGCCACAAAACTGCTCTTCACTGGCACGGTGAGCTATGGATCATGTCTGAAAAAGTGGTGAGTGCCAACGCACCGTCGTCGGCGCAATTATTGGCGTTTCTTGTCAAGCCTGAACTTTTATTAAACAGTACACCTCCTGTGTCTTTAGCAAATTTCTTCCTGTCCACGGCAGTAAGCTGGGCCGGGCTGGACGGGTTGGGCGTGCAGCCCCCCCGCGAGATAGTAGGAGCCGACGATAGCCGAGAGCGCGGCGGGCCAGTCTGGGCGGACCCGGCGGATGTGCGGGTCGATGTAAGTGCCAAAAAACCTGTGGAATGGCTGCTGTAGGACGCAAAGCACGCCTTTAGTGGCTGCCCCCCTCCGGTCGACAAGGGCTCCGCCAAGTCAAAGATCTGGGTGAAGTGGCTGGGCCACGCGGCGGCGGTAGGGGCTTTGGGGGGCACCCCGCGGTAGTTGGCGCTCACTACGAACGAGCGCAAAACATACGAGAGCCCCGTTTTTCGCAGCACTGGCTCTAGCGCTGGAATCAGCAAACCCGTGGGGTTGGTCAGACAGGCTTTTTCTAGTTTGGCCCTGTCCTCTTCGGACATGCGCTCTGCTTGGGCCTCGTCTGCCTGCGTCGTCGTCGTCGTCGTCGTCGGGCCCCTGTCGCCCTCCACCGCGAGGACCCGTAGCCGCAGGGTCAGCTCCTGCAGCCGTCTCTGCTCCACCACGGCATCAACCTGCGCCAGCAAAAACCGGTTCTCGTACCATAACCACAGCGGGTCCCGGCGGCCAACTCCCAGCGCAAACATGGCCAAGGAGCAGTCGGAGCCCAGTTCGTCGTGCCGGCGCCTGACCTCCTGGTGCGCCAGGTCGTCGAGGAGTGGCTCGAGCGAGTTTTGGATTGCTGCCGGGCTTTCCCTCAAGACCGGCAGGAGAGAACCAAAGTCGTGGCCCCCCTCGGGAGACCAGGCTTGCGCAAAGTTGCAGGGTGCATACCCCCGGGGCTTGAGGGCCTGCCCCAGAGCATTGTGCCTGAAGGCGCACCTACACCACCAGGTAGAGCCGCGCTTTTTGGGGCCCGTGCAGGTGTAACAGATCCTCGCAATTTCGAGCCCCGCTGAGAACATAAAGAACGCAGCCATCTTGATCGCAGGTGTAGGCAGGGAGACGCCCCACTTCCACCCCGCGTACCTGGCGCCCGCAGCGAGCATGGCCTCTCGCACTGCTCTCACGTTGTAGGCCTCTAGTGACTTGATGGCAGCGGTCATTGCTGTTTTATTCAGAGAGGCTAGCTTGTTGGAAATCAAAGGCGGATGTGTGCCGCGGGCCCCCGCCCCTGCCTTGGGCCAGCGGCTCCTGGAACAAACCCGGCGTTTTTTGGCGGGGCGGCTACCGGACGTCGCCGACGACGACGCTTTTCTTTGCTGCGCCTTGATTCCGGCCAGGATTTCGTTCCTAAATCGCTCACGCCAGTAGCCGGAGCCGGACAAGACCAAAGCCCTTGGCTGCTCTTCTTCTTCCGAGTCTGAGTCCCAGTCCTCCTCAGAGTCCCTGTCGCTAGTATCCTCTGCCAGCATGTCCCAGAGCCCGGCCAGCATGTAATCATTCTCGGACATTGTTTGTTTTATGTTAGGGTACCCCCCCGAAGAAAAAAACGGAAGGGGGGGGGGGAGCACTCCGCCCCCCCTTCTGTTCGTTTCTCTGCCCCCCGCTCCCCTCCCCTTCCCCCCCCCCCCCCCCGCCCCCCTCCCACTAACTCCGTGTGTCCAATTTGAACACGTGTCGGCTTTACGACATGGTAAGTCTCCGCCAGTCGTGCATAGCCTGGTCGTACATGAACTGGTCTACGCGTCGCCAATACGCTTGCTGCCGACTCCATTCCTTGCAGACAGACCTGGCCCCCGGGGGCTCGGTGCCCGGGGCCTGTGCCAGCCCCCGCGCTTGCAGTACGGGCTGGCACACTCGCCATTTTCTTTCTCGTCGCGGTCCTGAACTTGTTGTGCGCACGTGTTGGCGCCAGACCGACAGATTGTGAGCCCAAGCGCCGCCGGAGACTCGGTTCATAATATAGCTCTTGTGAGCCAGCCCTGTGGCGGGGCAGCCCCCCGCGCCCCGCCTCCAGCCCGCACAGCTGGCTGGGCAAGCCGTGCGGGCTGACTAGTAGCCGGCGGCAGTTGCGCAGTAAGAACAAGTACTCGCTCGCTGTATTGCTGTAGCGGCTGGCTAGCTGTGCGAGCGTAGTCTCTACCGTACGCAGCGCGTCTTCTCTGGTCGGCGGTGGCGGTGGCGGCGCGGTCACGGTTGCCGTCACCGGCGCAAACTCGTGCAGCACGTGGATGCACAGGCGGTGCTCGTCCGCGTAGCGTCCTGCGACTAGCAGCGCTGTGAGCATGGCACGCGGCAGTGGTGAACAGGCTAACACGCCCGGACTACCGTCCCTGCGAGCCCGCGAAAACAGGATCTTGCGCGCCTGCTGCACTTCCCGGCTCCCCGACACGTTGATCCACGGAACCGCCGAGCTGAACGCTTTGTCCGCCAGCGCTGGTTCGTCTCGCAGCTGCTCCACGTTCTTGGTCACCAACAAGTGCCGCACGTACAAGACCACCAGCCCAGGCCGCCCAGGCCGCGCCAGCGGCCTGGACGGAGGGAAAACAGCATGCCCAGACCGCGCAAGCAGTGTAGCAGGAAAACCCCCGTCGTTTGCGGTCTGGTCTGACCTCCTTTTAATCATGGCTCGGCTGTTTATTATCCAAGCACAAAATTATTTGTATCTCCCCGCCCGCACACCCCCCCCCCTCCCCCCACTCATTTTGTTTCCTTCCCTCCCTACAAACTAGAATTTGCCATGTAATTTTCGTTGGGGGTGTATACCATAGCGACTAGTAATTTATATGTATATATAAAACTAACCACATGAAACAAGCATTATTTCTTTGCGCTTTCCTAGTCCTGGGCGGAGAGCTATTGGCGGTAGACCGCAGCAGCGGGGGAGGAGGAGGAGGCGGCGGCTCGACAGGAGGAGGCGGCGGCTTGACAGGAGGACGAGGACGCAACACCAGTACGACAAATGGGCAAAAGTCACATGGCGACACTAACACTAACCCACAAGCTATCAGAAACTTTTACAAAATTCATACAAACAACGCGCAGCGTAGCCAAGATAATTCAAAATCGGGTCCCTGCAAAGATAAACACATCGCAGGTCTACGTTGGAGACAGGTTCAAGCTTCAAACGGAACCCCCCCCTGTAGGTTCTGTTAGACCTTTTGAGGAAGCTCAGGAATGTTATTTCTTGCATGAGCTCCACTTCTATTTCAAACCGGCTGAAACCCACAATGTGGACAACATAACCTTGCATCTGAGCAATCCACTAGTGGGACGGCGGGCAAGAAGAGCAATGTGCTAAAGGACAACTCATGGTGTACAGCAGCGGTTCGATTAACAAATACCGAAGAAGGCGATTTGAAAATCTACAGTTTAGCTGGGAAGCCGGCTGCAACGGATCGTGCAATATCTCCTACGCCATCAATGCTGTGTGTCATCCAAAGGGAGAATTTATCGTCTGCTTTTCTTTGTTATTTGTCTTCTTTGTTGGCTTTCTTTGTCGGTTGCATTTATTTAGCATGCCGTAAGGATTGTTCCGCTGAATCTGAAGATGCTGGCTATTATTGTTGTGATGCGGTTATCCTTTTGATTGTAGCAATAGTGCTGGCCAGCATGCTCCAGCCCAGGGCAGGCCCCGCCAGGCTCAGGCTGTACTGTCCCGCCGACGCGTACACGTGGCGGCAGAGCGAGCCGTTGTTGTTGCACCGCGCGGTCGGCGAGCCGTCGCCCCAGTCCACCTCGAACCCTGGGGGCTCTTCTTGCTGTTGCTGCAAACCCCGGCGCCGTGCCTGGGCGCCGCCCAGCGGTAGCTGATAGACCCCACCAGCCGCACTGACGTTGACTGTCAGCAGGGCGGGGCCCTTGGGGCTCGGTAAGCCTGACACGGAGGCCGAACTTGACACGGACACCGAGCTTGACACGGACGCAGAGCTTGACACGGACATTGAGCTCGACGCGGACGTAGAGCTCGACACCGACACCGAGCTTGACACGGACGCTGAGCTCGACGCGGATGCCGAACTTGACACGGAAACTGAACTCGACGCGGACGCAGAGCTTGACACTGACATTAAGCTCGACGCGGACGCCGGGGCCGGACTCGTTGGCTGTAGCAACTAGAAGGTGGCACCGTCCGGCACCCTAACCTTTCCACTCGTTGCCATAAGCTTGTGCATTCGGATCTCGTTGTTATGTGTGCGAGCATATGTGTAGCTCATAGCCTGGGCATTGGGCTGCTGCAATAGAATACACTTCCCGTAGATTGAGTAGTTGCGCTCTTCGTAAGCGATCCACCAGCCAAGGGCTGGATACATTGTGCTGGAGTTGGTGATTTTCTTCATTCCCAGGCACTCCCGACAGTCAGGGTTATCTGTGGTTGGCGCAAGCCCGTAGATATTCCTACTCGCAGTATAATTGTACAAGAGCACCTGGAAGCCGATCCCGTCGTCAATGAGTCCGTCCTGCTCAAAAGACGGCTTTTTGAACGAGGCGTAAGTACTGGAACTGGAGGCGTTGAAAAGTCCAAAGGTCTGCAGCGTAGCGTGGTCGGTGCTGCATTCCTGCAGCCGCAGCTCCAACCAGGCAGGTTCCGACACGTTGCCCTCCGGGGCTGGCACCACGCTCACACACTGGTGAGATCTCGCGTCATACAACAAGACAGCACCCACCAAGCGAGTTAGATTGGGGCCCAAGAAGTTAGACCCCTCAAGGTAGTCAGGCTCTGACCAGTTAAGAGCACATTGCACCTGGTCTCGCGGCTTAGATTTTGTCGTGACTAAAAGAGCAATGGTTAATATAAGACCCAGGATAACGGCTGCTATGAAAACCCACCGACAAAGGCGAGTTTTTCTGCCGCTCATTGAAGCAAAGCATGTGTAAGGATTTCTGCCGCCCATTCTTTTTTTTCCTCTTGCCTTTCTGCCGACCTCAGCGAGCTCTCTTTCTCTACCCCCCGGGGGTTCTGGCGCAGTTACTTTAGTATTTGCATACAATACAGTGTCGGCTGGCTTTGGGGTTGTGCCACCTAAAAGAGGGCAGGGGGGGAGGGGGCAGAAGGAGGGGGGGGTGGGGGGGGGGACCGAAAGCGGAAACAAAAGGAAGCAGAAATTATATATATAGAGAGAGTGTGTGTGTGTGTGTGATTGACTAATTGAAAAAAGCAAAGACAGTGCCCGATGCAAAAGGAGTCCTCGTACCCACACACACGCGAACACGTACCGGAGTGCTTTCATAGAGCATCTGTCAAATGGCTCGCGCGAGCCGCAGAACAAAACAACGCGGCGGCGAGTGCCAACTGGGGGTCTGTTACGCGGGTGGGCTCGGCGTGGAACAGGACCACGCCAGCGCCGTCGCGTGGTACCGACGGGCGGCCGCCCAGAATTATGTAGCGGCCCAAGCTAATCTGGCGTACTGTTACGCCCACGGGCAGGGCATGGACCAGGACATGGCCAAGGCAGTCGACTGGTACCAGGCGGCCGTTCGGGGGCACGTGCCTGCCATGTACAACCTGGGAGTCTGTTACGCTGGTGGGTTCGGCGTGGCCCAGGACTACGCCAGCGCCGTCGTGTGGTACCGGCGGGCGGCCGCCCATTACTACACAGCGGCCAAAACCAACCTAGGGCACTGTTACGCCCACGGGCAGGGTGTGGACCAGGACATGACCAAGGCAGTCGACTTGTACCAGCAGGCGGCCGTTCTGGGGCACGCGCCTGCCATGTACAAGCTGGGGGTCTGCTACTTCCGTGGGCTCGGCGTGCCCCGAGACTACGCCAGCGCCGTCGTGTGGTACCGGCGGGCGGTCGCCCAGAACTATGCAGCGGCCAAAACTAATTTGGGGCACTGTTACGCCAACGGGCAGGGCGTGGACCAGGACATAACCAAAGCGGTCGACTGGTATCAGCAGGCGGTCGCTCTGGGGCACGCGCCTGCCATGTATAACCTGGCTTATCTGTACCTGCAGGGGCTCGGCGTGGCCAAGGACGAGGCCAGGGCAGCTGAGTTGTACCGTCAGGCGGCCGAACAGCCACGCCGACCCCGCCGGCGTAACAAAGCCCAGGTTATATATCGCGGCTGCCTCGCCTTGTTCGGCCGCTTGGCGGTACAAGTCGGCCTTCTCGTAGTCTGTGGCCACGCCGGTCCCAGTGGCGTAACAATGTCCCAGGTTGGTTTTGGCAGCAGCATGGTTGACACGACCAAGGCCGTAGAATTGTACCAGCGGGGGGCCGAACAAAAAAACGCATCTGCGCAATTCAGGCTGGGGCAGTGTTACGCTGGTGGGGTCGGCGTCCCCAGAGACGACACCAAGGTAGTGGAATGGTACCGCCGGGCCGCGGAGCAAGGACACGTAGAGGCGCAGTATAACGTTGCGCGCTGTTTCTGCCCCGGCCAGGGTGTAGCGCAGGACTTGGCCGCCGCGTTGCAGTGGTTTGCGCCCGCGGCCGGGCAGGGCCACGCGTGCGCCCTCAATACCCTGGGGGCCTGCCACTACTTGGCCAAGGGAGTGCCCCGGGACCGGGCGCGGGCCTTTGAGCTCTGGCTGCGGGCGGCCACGACCAGCAAACACCCACGCGCCTTTTGCAACCTCGGCATGTGCTATAGCCTCGGGCACGGCGTGTCCCGGGACGACGCCCTGGCCTTCCAGTACTACCTGCTGGCGGCGCAAAATGGCGTTCTCAGGGCCGCCCAGAAAGTGGGGCTTTATCTAGCGCAGGGGCGCGGCGTCGCCCGGGACCCCGCCGCCGCCGCCGATTGGCTCGGCCGCGCGGCCGCAAAGGGCGACCGGTTGGCCAAGCTCCTTTTGCTTGGCAAGGAGTGCAGTGAACTGCAAATGAAGCAGCTCCCAGCCAAGGAACCCAAGACCTAAGCGGATCTGCCGTCGTGCTTTTAGAGTGTGTCGTCGAGAAAGTATAATTTAAAAAAAGAATTATGTGCAAGATAATCCTAAAATAAAGATACTAGTGCCAAAAGCTAAGAGACATTATCGTATCATCCCCCGTGCAATTTCGCATGCCGCATCTGCGAGTGCTTTGCCGTTTAGTTTTTTCCAAATGTTTGCCTCTCCTCTCATTTCGGTTGGCAGACGTGTTGCAGCGTTGTGCAATTCTTTTTCTGCCGCCTTGTATGCTTCCGCCGAAGTTGGGGTGCCTTGTGCAATCAGATTGTTCAGTTCGCTGGCCAAGAGCAGCAAATCCGTACCCCCCATGGTGCCCTTGGGGAGCGGAACGGGCAGAGGGTCGGGCACGAGGCGCACGGCCTGCTCATTGACGAGAGATCGCAAGAAATCGGGCCAATTGATGCCCGTCGCCTCAGGCCAGGGGTCGTAGTTTTCTTTCGTGTATACAACGGCTTTTTTACAGACCTCGTCCCACGTGTATGTGGGGAGGGCGACCGTCGGGGTGGGAGGGGGTGTGCCGTTGTCGTTTACTACGATGAGGTCCCTACGCTTAGTTAGCAACG
The DNA here is from genome assembly GCA_019918135.1 of Paulinella micropora. Lineage (NCBI taxonomy): Eukaryota > Cercozoa > Imbricatea > Euglyphida > Paulinellidae > Paulinella > Paulinella micropora. Next base: position 25,877 of record WBZZ01002562.1, on the reverse strand, counting down.
ATGACAGAAATTGTTCCCATACATATCCGGAATTTGCCCGCAAGTGAATCTGCACCTTAAGCCAATCCGGTTTGTATTTCTCGTACTCGGACTCTAAGTCAGCTACGGTGTACCAGTTGGGGGGACGGTTGGCGTGCAGCGCGCCTTGCACAAACCAGTACAGGCAGGAGTTTAACTTGGGGGGTGCCTTTGTCTTCCAAGCAGCCAGCAGTGTTTGGCCTAACTCCAAGTCATCCATAGTATCAACAGCAGCAGCACGCCCCCGAAGACTTGTGCCGAAATGGTCTTTGTGAGTTGGGTAGAGATCTCGAAACTCTTTGGCAAACCGACCGACTTGTTGTGCGTCGTCCATTCCTTCCTGTGCTGTTACCAAAGACTTCTTCTTTAACTAGAGAACAGCGGGGGGGGGGGGGGGGTTCGGCGGGGGGAGTGGATGGTGTGTGTGCGCGAATGTCCCCCCTCTCTCCTTCCCCGCCGAAGAGGCAAGGATAGGGGGGGGGGGGGGGGGGAAGGGGGGGGGGACTATGTGCCAATAATGCCAACAATTTCAATCTTAGAAATGAAAAAGAAAGCAGAAGAGAGAGAGAGAGAGAGAGAAAGAGAGAGAGCAAAGCTTGGCTTGGCTTTTCTGTTTTTTTCTTAATCGTGCCTAGACTGATGCCCGGCCCTTTGAACCTCACAACCTTGTTACTAGAACTGCAGCGGATCTTTCGTGAACGAGTTTCGGGCCATTCACAATCATGTACTAATCCCGGACAGTGTGAATTTCAAAGTGATGGCACAAAGCCAGGCTGGTTCGCGCAGGGTACATACAGTATTGTTTTTTGTGATGAGGCCGACAAAACAAAGGTGTATCGCTTCGGTTTCCTTTCGTACGACAGTGAGAACCGCGCTAAAGAACGAGTGGCGTGGAACGATGCCATGAGCGCCGCCGGAATCAGCGCTTGTGAAAAGACCGAATACAAAGAGTTAACGGCTGCTGAAATTCAAGCTTTTATATCCCAGTTTGAAATATCAGTTAAATCCAGCATCCCTTGTAATTCGACAAAGGGTCTGACAGCGAATTGTATCGTAAAGCTTACAGCTGAAATGAACGACATTATTGAAAAAGCGACGGATTCGGAACTGGCCTTGCATGACAAAGTTGGGCATTCGCTTTACTTGTTTCGCAAAGAGGCTAAGTACACACACAATGGGGACCTAGTAAGGGCCTTCTTGGAGCATACGTCCCGTAGCTCAAAAGAGCGCACTGAGGCCTGGCAAGCGGCTTACCGCACAATAGAGAAATACACCACACTTTTTGTGGACAGTTTAACACAAGACCAAGCACGGCGTGACGATGCAGTGTTGGTTGATTTAAAGCCGTCTAATCTTCTTGTGTACACGGCCCACGCCTCGAGCAGACACAAGGCGATGGCACCGCGCGCTTGCTTGGGCGATGCGGGCTTGTACGAGTGCGATCTTAACGCATCTGCCAGCGAGCTGAGCCTTCGCTCGTTGCAATTGCTAAGCAGCCTGAACAAAGAAAAGGACACGCCACTGCATACCCAACTGAGCCTTGGCGTATTTGTCACTTTACTGGCCAACGACATGGCGGGTCCCGAATCCTCCGAAGAGTGGCAGGAGGCGTTCCAAAGCGGTGTGCAATTATTACAAGATACGCTCCAAGAAAAAGCAGCTGCTCCAGGCCCCCAGCAGAGCAAGCTTGATCTTCTACAGAAAGCTGTAGCTTTGGTTGCAAATCTGCGGTTTCCCCCAGAAAGAGAATACCTATCTTTTTAGGACGTGTTGGCTCATTATGTACAAACCAAAGCACCCAAAGATGAATCCTGGATTCATGCAAAAAATTTCTTTGAATTTGAAGTAGAAGATGCGAAGGGGTTGGAGGCGCTACACAACTACTCCATTACCCCCAAACCGGGGGCAATGCATATGACCGCTGCGGCCGAGCAGTACACGAAACTTTTGTACAAGGCCTTTGCGTGCGAGCAATGTGGAAAGACTCGGTCTCCTGACAAGGGAAGCATCAATGAATTCTTCAAAACGCTACAGAAGCGCTGCGAAAATCATCGAATACCTAGATGGCTCCGCAAGGCGAAGAATGTTAGCGGGCTGCTTTCCCATTACCAGCGCCGTTTCTACCATGCCGAAAAGAAGAAGAAATCTGAAGACGACAGATCTCCACTTGTGTTTTGGGATGAAAAGGAATCAAAGCGCACCAATATTGTTACGTTTTTTTTTATTGCTGGTTGCCAGTACGAAGGCCTAGCAAAAGGTTATGAGCAATGGAGCTCTTTTCTGTGCCTGCACAAAATTGGAGCTAGCGAGACGCGCGGATTCAGCAGAATTAAGCCTCACTGGTCTGACAAATTTAAAACAAATAACATTGAAAAAAATCATAATTTCCTGTTCTGCTACACACAAAGATGCGGTCCTGCGGACTCAAGAACGCCAACGAGCTCGCGGTGGTATTCTACTTATCCTTGCTAGCCAGCGGAGCCCACCAGGCCTGCGTCGCCACGGAAGATGGACTAAACATGGCGCTGTCCCCTCTGATGAAGCCACCAACAAAGACTGACAAATCCATAGACTGGCAACAGTCGCTTAAAGCCGCACCTCATGTAGCCGCAAAACTAGACTTGAAGGGCGGTATCGGCTGGCTGTCCAAAATCAGCACAGAGTTTCAGGGGCAGGACCCGACGAGCATTCTTAAGTCTATTCAATTCTGGCCCGGCCTGAAACGCGCAACCTTGGCAAAACCTACCCCTGGTTAAATACTGATGTATCGCGGAAATAAGTAGATAAGTAACGCCACAAGGCCCGACAACACGCAGAAAAAAAACCAAATAGCAGCAGCAAAACAAAGACCGCCATGTGGCTTTCTGCAACACCCCCTGTATGCCAGAGCCAAGCCAGAGATAGCAGCCAAGAAGAAAAAGATAGCAATGATGGAGAAAGCCACGATAGCTCTATGGGCGCTCTTTGGTTGACATTCAGCATTGATGGCGTAGGAGATATTGCACGTTCCGTTGCAGCTAACCTGCCAGCTGAGCCTTAGGTCTATAAGTCGCCATCGGAGTTTATCAAGCGAATTGCTTCTGTACACCCTTATTCCTGTAGTACATTCCTCGTCGCCCTCGTGGCCCCAGCTCAGCTGGCTCCACTGCATGCCTATCCCAAAGTTTAAGTTTTTCACATTATAAGTTTCAGCAGGTTTGTAATAGAAGTTGAGCTTATGCAAGGAATGACATTCCTTAGCTTCCTTGAAAGGTTGGACATAACCTAGAATCACGGCTCCAGTGGAAGAGTTGGCGTGTCTCCAGCTTAAATCTCTGATGTTTTTATCTTTGCAGCAGCGAAGCGATGTTTTTGTAGTACTCCGAGCGTTGCCTGACAGCTGTCCGCCCAGTACTAGGAAAGTCCAAAGAAATAATGCTTTTTTCATTGCCTGAGTTTTATGTATATATATAACTTACTAGTCGCTTCCTCACCTCAGCATTAAAAAAAGCTCTGCCCTTTTTTAGCCGTATCCAACAAACTTTAGTCAAACAAAACTCTCCCACCTTTCACTCCCTTCCCTTCCCGCACTGTGACCAAAAAGACTTGCTCCTTAACCAGAGAACAGCCGGGTTGGGCGGGTGTGTGTGTGGTTGTGTGACGAGGGTTGTGTGTGAACGACCCCCCCCCCCCCTCCCCCTTTCCTTCCCTTCCTCTCCCTCTTCCCGCCCCCCTTTCCCCTCCCGTTCATCTCTTTTCCCGCCCCCCTCCCTTTCTCTCCCTTCCCCCTTGCCCCCCCCCCTCCCCCCGGCAAAAGAAATAAAAAGCAGAAAGCCAACCAAGGAGGAAAAACAAAAAAGGAGCTCGAGGCAGCTCTCTCATGTCCTCTCCCACCCAGCAGGCGGATTCCTTGCTCGAAGCCCGAAAACTGGCTCAGGAAATCAGCGACGTGCTAGACACGGGTTCTCGTCGCGTGCGCGAGCAAAAGCTCAAACCAAATTTCACTTTAATGTCAGGAGGCAAGCTGTATCTGACTCCCTGCGAGGAAAGACTCGTGGCCGGCCTGCTGCGCAGATTGGCACACAGCCCACACGCGGCACAGCTCAACCGGTTCGCCCTGGTGCAGGTCATTCAAGACCCATCGGCTCTCATCGTGGATCTAGACGGCAAGGAGAGTCCGCAGCTGATGCCCGAGCGCTTCTTGGACTTTCTACGCTGCTTCCTCGTCGTGCTATCGCGACGCATCATTGTCCGTCTAGTCGCAGAGGGCACGCTAACCATTGACCAGGCCTGGGCCGCCTGCACCGCACACATCCTGCAAAGCCATGGCCAAGTGAAAAAATGGCAGAATCTCGACGACACGCAGCCCGCTCCCGACGGCGGGGCTGGCGCGCCGGCGCCGGGTGCGTGGCCCGCACGCCGCCGACAGCTCAAGATCTACAACAAACTGTCTTACCACCTGGTCTTCCCACGCCTAGTCCTGGGGTGGGCCGATGCGGGGCTCCTCGTGCGCCAGGCGACCGAGGACTTTTTGCGCCTCTGTCCGGCCTTCGCGGACCTCGACCTGTCCACCATCGTCGACCTTTCCATCTACAAAAAGGGAGGAGAGATGTGCCGCTACCCGTTCTGCGATAAGGCCGAACGTAAGCCGTGCGAGGGTTGCTTTCAGGCACCCCCGAGTGAACACGGGCTCTGCCCCTATGACTCTTATTGCCACAAACCCGTCTACGCCCAGCGACCCCTCATGCCCTTCGCACGCTACGACCTCTGCAGCTCCAGCTCCTCGCCCTCTTCTAGTTCCCACACAGCCGACCTCCAACATCCTCCACACGACCTTCTCGTCACAAGCCTCCGCTTCTCCCCCGCCCAGCACATGACCGAACTCGAGCTAGACGAGTTCGTCGCGCTGTCCAGCGTCGGCGAAACCGACGCCACGCGGGCGGGTCCTGCCTGGCACCAGCCTAACGCCGAGGCGCTTTTCGGCACGCGGCACTGTAAACCCACGCCGCGCAACCCTCCTGAACGCAAGGGGGGGACCTTCTCAACCCATCCGAACCTTGCAGGCGCCGCGTCTTCTTCTTCTTCTTCGTCGTCGTCGTCATCGTCTTCGTCAGGTGCACAACCCAGCCCGCGCCCCGTTGCCCAACTGCCTTGGTGCTCCGAACTCACGGGGCAGATCAGCCTGGCGCCCCGGCCCGCGCCAGAGGGCGCAGACTTGCCCGTCCTCGTCACCATCGGCGCACATGGCCCTTACACCGAGGCGCAGATGAGGGCCCTCCTACTAGCACACGCGGCGCCCTAGTACCTGGGGCAAAGCGTCCGATTCGAAAACATCACTTGGAACCCCCAGGGCTGTATCCAAGCCTACACTGTCAAGAACACCGCCATCTGTCCGTTCCGGAACTCCCAGCAACGAACGGCCCGCTGCCACTCCAGCAACCGCCTACTCGTCAAACTGTGCCTGACAGAGCTGATCCTCATCTGCTTCAATGGCGAATGCACTCGCCACGTCTCCAAGGCTCGCCTGCCGCTGCCTGAAGCTACTCGCTACAAGCTCTTGCTCGCGCAGCCCCGCTCCGTCTCCTTGCCCTTGCCCTTGCCCTTGCCCCAAGACTCGACCGCCCCAACGGGCTCTCCGTACGAAGAAGAGATGCCCTCAAATAAAAAGAAACAAGAACAAAAAGTCGAGAACAAGCAGGATGACCGAGGTAAAAAAAAAATCCAAATCATGTTCCCTGTTTATCCGAGGGCCAGTATTGTTTGCTTGCCTTTGTGTCTGCAGATGATGATGTTGATGATTCACTGGAGCCTTGCTCGCCAGTGCGCGAACGGGCCCCGCGTGCACTCCATCCTCCCTCCTCTGGGGCCCTCCATTTGGCGAGGGGCTCCGAGGGGTCATCCCGCCACCACCACCATAGCGCTGCCGCTTCTAGCAGCGGCAGCAGCCCCCCCCCCCCCCCCCGCCCACGACCGCGCCACGTGTGCGAGAGCGCCACGTCGCGGAAATACAACGTCTGGTCACCCAGCGACACGCTGAGCTAAAGGGGCTTCTCGAAAAGGCGGGTTGGCCCTTGCCGTGTTACAGCCACCTGCACCATGTCAAAGTAGAGTGGGCAACTCAACAATCTGTCGCGGGCGGCTCGGGTTATACCCGCACGGACATTTTTGAAGTTCCCTGCCCTAGCTGCCCTCAACACGAAAACCGGCGCCTTGTCCGGAGAGACGACCAAGCTTGGTGGCTGTACCAGTGTGGATCCTGTCAAGCCAGAGAAGGAGACAATCCGTCGTCGCAGCCAAAGGAGGAGTTTCTGTTTGCCCCCGCAGAGTACCTAGTTAATGCAAAGCTCTATACAAGAGGGAAAAAGGAGCTACAAAAACAAACCAAGCGAACCCTGCCAGACAGATGATGACGACGAAGACGCTCAAGAACCACAAAACAAGAATGCAGAGGTCCTCCTTTGTAGAAATTTCCAAATGTGACGTGTTGAGTGAGGAGGTAGGCAACAGAGGGGGGGGGAGGGGGGGTCAGAAAAAATCACAAGATTAGCAGCTGCACCCCCCTTCCTCCCCCCCCCCCCCCGGTTGCGCCCGGGGACGAGGGTGCGTGTGTCTCCTTTGCGCGCCCACACCCTGCCCTCCCAGGCTGAGCAGGAGGGAGCTGGCGGTGCATTCGGCGCCCCCATACATGGGGGCGGTACAGGGAATCACAGCCCACCCCCCCTCCCCCCCCCCCCCCCCCCCTGCTCCAAGGACCGAGCACCCGCACCAAGGAGGCCGAGCGCCTGCACCCAGGTCTGAGCACCTGCACCAAGGTCTGAGCACCCGCACCAAGGGGCCGAGCACCTGCGCCCAGGTCTGAGCACCTGCACCAAGGTCCGAGCACCCGCACCCTGCCCTCCCAGGCTGAGCAGGAGGGAGCTGGCGGTGCATTCGGCGCCCCCATATATGGGGGCGGTACAGGGAATCACAGCCCACCCCCCCTCCCCCCCCCCCCCCCCCCCTGCTCCAAGGACCGAGCACCCGCACCAAGGAGGCCGAGCGCCTGCACCCAGGTCTGAGCACCTGCACCAAGGTCTGAGCACCCGCACCAAGGGGCCGAGCACCTGCGCCCAGGTCTGAGCACCTGTACCAAGGTCCGAGCACCCGCACCCTGCCCTCCCAGGCTGAGCAGGAGGGAGCTGGCGGTGCATTCGGCGCCCCCATATATGGGGGCGGTACAGGGAATCACAGCCCATCCCCTCCCCCTGCTCCAGGGACCCCCCCCCCTCGCCAAAATATGCCTTCACGACGGGGTCCGCTGTCCTCCGGGCTCGCATGAGCATCTGGCACAGGACCCGCGCGGGGGGCCCAAACCTGGACATTTTTTTTCTGTAACCACAGAGCAAAAGAACCAAGTCCAGCGAAACCTTGATATCAACGCTCACGCTCACGCGCGAGGTATGGAACAGTAACCTGGCGCCTTCACCGGAGAAGAAGGCGTTAATCGTCTGAGTTAAAAACTTGGCGCTGTAGTCGCTGGTCTGTCCGTCCAACAGATGGATGCAGGCACCATCTGCCCAGCTTGCGCGAAGGCGGTTTTCGTTCGAAACCAGTTCCCGCTGCTCCGCGGTTCTTTGGCGCGGGTCCAGTGGCACCGTCTTGCGCACAAATTCCACCCCGCACGCGCCCGGCGCGCAGGGGCGCCGAGGGCACAAGTGCGGGAAGATTTCCTGCACACTGTCATAGAGCGCCGCAGCGGCTTTCTGTGTTTGACACGCAACGATAATCTTTTTCCCAGCCCGGATTCCGTCCACGATGATCTGGAAAAAGTCCTAATAGGCAGATACGACCAGCAGGCCCCGTTGTAGATGTTGTGGCACGTACGTGTAGCAGTGGACTTGGATTTCCTTTTGCGCCTCCACTTCCGACAACTTGCCCTGCTGGCGACACACGCCTCCCCCCTCGCACAATAGAAAGTCCCTCACGTGCGAAGTTCGGCCGAGGTACCATTTCCAGACGCAGAGAGAGGGCGTGTCGGAGCCGGCGGCCGTGGGGTCGAAGCAGCCCTCCGCCAGGGTGACGTACTCGCAGTAGGCACCGAAGTAGCCGGCGAGGCACCGGGAGCAACCCGCGGCAGGGTCGCAGGCCCCGCGCGCCAGGGAGTCGGGGACGCTGAGTTTTAGCCTGGGCAAATTGCAGCCGAAGCAGTCGCGCCTGTCTACCAGGGCGCCGCGCCAGCGGCGGCAGGCGTTGCTGCCGAAGGCGTGTAGGCAGCGCTGGGGGGGCACGTTGCAGCCGGCGGGGTAGCCGTGGGGGGGGCTAGTGTAGTAGTTGTCGAGGAAGCCGGCGTTGGGCTGGTTGAGGCAATACTCGGGCTCGTCCTCGGAGTACTGGTAGCAGTCGGAGCCGTCGACCGAGACGAAAGAGCCGCAGCGGCAGGTTCCGGTGCGTTGGCCGAAGCGGTAGTCGACGACGCACTGCCCCTTGTTGTTGCACGTAGCGCCCGAGCCCTTGGACTGGGCCGCACGGCAGCCGCTGCGCACGTCGAGGCTGCAGGCATCCTCGCGCAAAGAGCGGGGGATCCGCGCGATGCCGTTAGCGCCGAGGCTGAGCAGGGCGGGGTTGGTGTTGGGGAGCGCCAGAAAGTCGGAGTAGCAGGAGCAGCGGCCTTGCTGGGCGAGGCACAGGCCGCGGTCCCAGCCACAGGGCGGCTGGTTGGTGTCGCGCTGCACCGAGTCGGGGTCGGGGTCGGGGTCGGGGGCCGCCCAGCTGCTGCTGCCCTGGGACTGGACCCAGTCGAAGCTGGCGCTCACCGGTTGCGGACAGAAGGGCTGGTAGCAGCTGGTCCAGACCCGCTGGTCCAGACCCCGGCGCCGTCGTCGCCCCCGGGCAGGCGGACGGGCTCTAGGTGCCAAAGAGGTTTGTTCAGGTCGGTGCAGGTGGTTGTCCAGCGCGGGGCTACGCGGTCGGGCCAGTGCGTAAAGGCATCCAGCAGGGCCCAGCTGCGCCAGGACCAGTAGGCGGCCCAGGACCAAGGGGACGCGAACACCAGCCGAGAGCACGGCGCGCCGTCCGCTCCCTCCGCGAGCAAAGGCTCGTGCCGCAGCAGTTCATCTCCGCCCCAGATTCCATCGGCCGGCTTGCCGGAGCGTGCGTCCTTTAGCAAGGGCAACGCGTAGCGGCAATTGCAGGTGCTTGGCTCGCTAACCCCCTCGAGGCGGAGGCTGAGCCCCCCCCAGTCCGGGATGTGATAGCGAAAGAGAGCGTAGGGCCACACTTCGGTCACCACCAAAGGGTGCTCGCCCTCTCGGAAGCGTCTCTGTTGTGAGTCGGCGTATTCGCGGGCTGACCGGCCGTCTTCCACCAGCTGCGCGACGTTGTTCACTAGTTCACTCTCACCCGGCCACGCGCGCCTGCCGGCGGGCGAGGCAAGAGAAGAAGTGTTGGCTCCGCAACTCTGCTGCAACCAGGCCTGCAGCGCCGCGGCCCCCCCCCCCCCCCCCCGCCCTCACGAGCGGGCACAAAGTCCAGGTCCCGCGCCGTGCGGCAGCCGTCGGGCAGCCCCCAGTGCAGGGCGCACGCGGTGGCGACGTCGCCTCCCCCCCCTCCCGTGCATTCGGAGTTGTTCCAGCAGAGCTTGGGCAGTGCGCCGGTGCGGGCTAGGAAAGTGTGCCGGCGCAGCAACACGTCGCGGCTGGCCTCTCGTTCTAGGTCTACGCGCAGCAGCGCGCGCCGCACGAGGTTGTAGGCTTGCGAGCTGCTGAAACCGGGCGCGGAATCTTGGAAGTAGATGCTGCTGGTGCTCTTGTCGACCCAGGCCCGGGGCTTGTGGTAGTCGCTCCCCCCCAGCCCCACCCCGCGTCCGCCTGCGCGCAGAAGCCTGAGCAGCTCCACGCAGAAACCCACTGCCCTCTTGGTTGCGTCGTAGGTCGCGAACACCCCGCTCCCGAGCAGCGCGGTGGCGGCAGCGCAGGCAGTGGTGGTGGTGGTGTTTGCTGCTGTTATTGTTGCCGGCGCCGCCGCGGTCCCAAAGCCTGGCCAGCCATTCGGCTTCGTCGTTGCTGTTCAGCAAGCCCTTCACGACAGTGCCATCGGGGTCACGCGGTAAAGAGTGAGCGGTGGCTAGGGCGCGCCAGCTCTCTAGCAACGACACCGCGGCGCGCGCCGTGGCGGCACGGCTGTTGCCGCGGAGCCACCCCCAATCAAGGAAGCGTTGGCACAGCTGATTGACGCGGCGGTCCAGCCCCAGCGAGGCGGCCGTCTGCACCGGCAGGGAAGACACTAGCTCATCACCCTCCACCCACAGCTGCTGCTGTGGCACGGGGTGCATAAAATACCTGGATTCCCGGTCGGCGCTCAGCCAGTGTGAGCGGCCGGGGTCAGCGCTGAGCAGAAAGTGCAGCGGATAGTTAAGGGGTCGATCGCTGGAGAAGACTCCACCGTTCTTGAAGACCACTATCCCTTGGCAGCGGACGTCCTCGTAGCAGCGCAATTTGTCGGCCTCGCCGATCGTCAGCTGGGCGAGCCCCAGCCCGCCCACCCTGCTGTGGGCCGTGCGCTCAACCCACAGGTTGGGGCGGCAGGGAGCCAACTGCTGCCAGTCGGCCTGCTCCAGGCGCAGGAGCTCGTCGTCGTCGTCGCGCCAGCGCACTCCCGGCCACTGCAGCCAGCAGGCGGGCGCGGCCGTGGAGTAGGGGCGCGCGCAGGCCCAGCCGCGCGTGCCTCTCGCGGTTTCGGTCGCGTCCGCGTTCGCAAGCCCGGGCCCGGGCACGGGGGCTAGCCCACCGGGGCAATGAACTGTGCACAAGGGCAGGCACTAGTGCAGGCCGCGCCCGGGCTCTACCGCGCAGAGGCTGGCCGCGTGATAGAACGCCTGCAAGCACAGGCCCTCGTCCTCCAGGGCGGGAGCCAGCCCCACAGGCTGTGGCACACGCGACGCCGACCCCGACCCCGACCCCGACCCGGAGTCGTCGTCGTCGTCGGCGGCGGCGGCGGCCGCGCCAACGGCATCGGCCACCGCTTCGGCTACTTGGCAATATGCCCGACACTGGGTCTGCATCACGGAGCACCACGTAGGGCTGAGCCCCGCGCCGGCGCGCTCCGCCGAACTAAGCCAACAACCCGACCTGCCTCTTCTTCCCCGGGCGCCGCCTGCCGCCCGACCGCTCCAAAGACCCGCCAGGGAGGTCAACCACCAGTTACCACCCAGGAGCCGGGGAAGCGCGAGGGCGCCGCAGCTGCCATCTAGCTCGCACTCGTTCACGCACTGCAAGGCCCGACAGAAGTCCTGGGGCACACAGTGGACAACAATCTGGCCGCAAGGCACCAGCAGGCCGCCGGAGCTCGCCGACCGCTCGAGTTTCTGGCTCGTGATCAGCGACGGCCCCCCGTCGGTGGCGTTGGTGGGGGAGAGGGGAGGGGCAGGTGTGCAGGCCGGGGGCAGGGCGGCTCCCGCCAGCAGAGCGGCCCCGTCCCCTGTCCGCCGTGCACAGTAGCTGAAACCCCGCCCTTACCAGGCCTCCAAGAGCGCCGCCCGCGGCCAGCGCCAGCCCTGCTCTTGTTCTGACCAGAGGCAAGTGCCGTCGGGGGCCGCGCGCTCCCGCCGCGCCGTCCAGTTTCCTCTGGCAACGGTGTGCGGCGGGTCTGCCGGACAGGCGGCCAGGAGGCTGGCGCAGGGTTCCGCGCGCAACAGACGCAGATAGTCGAGCCTGCACTGCACAAACTGCCAAGGGCTGTCGGGGGTGGACACACATTCGTAATCTGTTGCGGTGCCCACACACGTAATATTGCTGTTGCTGCACGCCAGAGACAGCCGGGGTGGTCTGGCCCACTGGTGCAGGCGGGCGCAGTCCCACCAGGCTGCTAACTCTGCTGGTTGCAGCCCCGGATCGGGCGGAGCTGGGAGCTGCGGCTGGCACAGGCGGCTCCCGCAACTCACGTTAGCCAAGGGAGGACAAGCTGGGAGGGTCGACGGGACGGGCCCGCCCGGTTGCTCGGCGTCCGCTGAGCAACCGGGGCTCTGCAATAAGGGCCACCCCCGCCTCAGCTGTTGGTCCAGCGGCTGAGGGCGGGGTCGCGCCTGCGTGCAGTAGCGGACCAGCCAGGGGCAGGCGCTGCCGGGGGCTATGGGCCACGGCAGCAGCAGCCCGCACGGCAACGACGACGGTGTACCCCACCGGCACACCGCGCCCACGTAGTTGGTGCCGTTCGGGCCTGTGCCACTCGCGCTCTGCACGGGGCCGGGGCTGCAGCTTACCCTGACCGCCCAGCCTTCCCCGCAAGTAAAAGCGACCGACAGACTATCGTTAACCACTAGCGGCAGTGGTTGCACCCCCCCGCTTGCCCGGGTCTCCCCTGGTGCACAGTAGGTTGGAGTTACCCCCGGCGGCTGGTAGTCGAGCGTGCTGCCCACCCAGAAAAAGCACGCGCCAGCCGCCAGGGGAGGCGGCGGTGGCGAGGACGCATTGCTCGCACGCTGGGGCACGCGGCACACGGACAGCTCGCCCTTGTCTAGTTGCAACTGCACACATTCACCCCTAAGCGCGCCGTTCACCGCTGCCACGGGGACGGCCGCCGAAAACCAAGACAGCCGATCGGTTCCGGACCAGCACGTGTAGGCGTCGTCGCTCGCCGACGGCGCGCAGAGCAGCTCGTGGTAGGCGCACTGCCACGCAGTCCCGTGTTCACAGTAGTAGGGGCAGTTGCGCAGCACAAGTTCCTGCGCGGGCGGTCGCTGCGCCGCCCACCCCCGGCACTGCCTGCACAGCAGACCCTGCACCGCGGCGCTCAAGCTATGGGTGCCGAGCCAAGCCAGCCAGGGGTAGCTCGCGGCCAGGCGCGAAGACGCTAGCGAGTCCGCGGCCCAGAAGGCAGCGGCGAAGCTGTCAGCAGCAGCAGCTAGGCACACCGCCCCCTCCGCCACCGCCGCCGAGGCCGAGGCCGAGGCGGCCGCCCGCACGACAGAGCCGTCCACCCAACCCGCGCAGGCCGGGTAACAGCCCGCATCGTCGCCGGCACACCACCGGGCGCCGGCCCCCACGTCCTCACAGACAAGCTCAAGCCAGCCGGCGCCCGAGACCGGGGCCGGCGCCAGCTCGCAGAAAGAGTGGCCGGCACGAGAGTCCGCGGGAGCTACGCGGAGCGGGAAGGTGCAGTTAAAGTCTATGCCCGGCCGTGACACGGCCCGGCGCAGCAGGCGACAACACCCCCCCCCCCCCCCCCCCCCACGCCTCCGACGGCACCCGCTCCTGCCGCAACCAAAAAATCCCCGCCAATGCCCCCAAACAGTTCCAAAGGCCCAGGCTGACCGTCGAGGGCGCCTCGGCCTGCTCACAGACGATGCGCAGACCCGCGGGCCCGCAGGGCATTTCTACCCGTGGCAGCAGCTCGCAGAAGCGGCCCCCCGGCTGGCCGCCGCCGGGCCCCAGCCGGAACGGAAAGCTGCAGCTAAGGCTGCCCACCCCCGCGCGTGCTTGCGCGCACAGCTCCGTCGCGGGGCCCGTTTCGGCGGACACCTCCACCAAGCCCTGGCTGGGCAGCGAGAGGCTGGGAGCGCCTAGCGCGGACCGGACCAGCGCTGCCTCCAGCAGGGAAGGCTCCGAGCCGCCCACGGCCGGCCAGCGATCGTAGTTGAACAGGTACGCGCAGCTTGGCGCGGGGCTGCCGGCACGAGCGTCCGTGCGCTGGTAGCGAAACCGCAGGCGGGCTCCGTCGGGGCAGGTAAGCAGGAGGTCCGGGTTTTGTTCCCTGAGTCGTGTCAGCTCCGACGGCGTCAGCAGACCGCTCGCAGACGCGGGCAGCCTGCACGAGGGGGCGTACTTGCACAGGGTCAGCGGATCCTGCAAACCCGTCAAGGCCCCGCAGGATCACACAGTCGCCGGGCCGAGCGGGCGCTCTTCGGTAGGCACTCTTTCCTGTTTGGTCCCCCACCAAGAGGCCTCGCGGAATTCCCCCGTCCGTGGCAGCAGGGCATAGTAGCGCCCCGCCGGGAGGAGCGGGGGACGCGGCACACAGAACCGCACGCCGTCGCCCACCAAACCCGCCCGGCAGGCGCAGCGGGGCCAGGTGTCAATCAACAGGCACAGGGCCCCCTCGGCACAGCGCACAAACTCGCAGCGCACCAGCCCCGGTGATGTCATGCTGCGGCTAGTCTTCAGCACCGGCACGCGGTACACAAACGACTCAGAGGCGGTGCTCAGCCCCGGCCCCACCGTACTCAACAAGACGCTAATAGTATGGTAAATAATAAGGCGCCGGTCGTACTTTTGTGCGACTTTTCATTTTTTTTCCGAACTTGTTCAGATATCATGATCCAATTACATATTATAAGGGCCGGTCCTGGTCCGGTCGTAGAGAATAAGAGTTTTTGCACATATTATTAAAACTGTTTGTTTTGAACTCAAAACACATTTTTAATATCAAAATTAATATATACTAGAAATATTATGCTTAAAAACTTTATCATTATTGCTTTAGTCTTCAACCACGCCGGCAGCTACCTAGCACTACCGCGGCAGCTACCTAGCAATGCTATCCATCCGCCCAGCAGCGCCATCCACTAAGGAAATACAATCTAAATGAACACAATTGAATTTTCATCTGAAACATGAAACGTATGCACTGATATTTACTAATCAGCGTCGCTAATCAATGGTTCATCGCTGCTGCTGGTATCGGACCCACCTGCATCGCAAAGCTCGCATGGCGGCGGCTTGGAGTTCTTATAGGCACAGACATTGCAGGTCCATTCTTCTCGGTCACTTGCCGCATCTGAACCCGGCTCGTTATCATGCTCGTTCCAGTCTGAATCGTCTGAATTTTCCATTGCGGATTCTTCTGACTCCTCATAATTGACTGACCGCGCTGATTTGCGTTTTCGCCGCGACGCTGCTGGAGCAGCAGCACTATCTGCCCTGGCTGATCGTGCGGATGCTTTCTTGCTAGCAACTGCTTTTTTCTGCGTTTTCTTCCTTTTAGCAGATTTGCCCTGGCGCGGCTTGTTGCTAGTACCACTTCCGTCCGGCATGGCTGCATTCAGCCTTGCACGCAGCTCCTCCACATTACCATCCGTTGGCAGACCCAACTGCTCTAAAAGCTTCTTGCAGTCATCCTTCCGCATGCGATGAAACATCCCTTTCTCAGTCTTCTTCTTTTGACTTCGTTTTGCAGCTAGGGAGTTGAAGAAAGCCTGTTTCTCCTCGTAATCCATGTCGTCAGTGGCGCCGGAACGAACATGGACTGCGAGAGCTGGCTGCCCTGTTCGTGCCCTTCTGGATGGACACTTTGAATCTCCCTTTCTGTGCGCAAAAACAGGCTTCTTGAGACTCCGTGTGCATGGCTCACACCTCTTGCCTCCCGCCTCGCTGTCCTGGCGCAAGTCCAGAACAATGCGTTCTTCAAAAGGAACTTCACATGTATAGGCTCCGTAATTCCAGGCGTATATACTTTACCCTCATCAGTTTCTCGACAGTAAACAAAAGACCGCAACTCTTGAAAGGTCCATCCTGGTTTGTCGCGTGGACTTACAGGGTTCTTCTTGATCCAAGCATCAATTACGTCTGCATCGTGCCCATAATATCGATGGTTCTCGAAGCCTGCGCCAGCAGCTGACATCGGCCAGTCTTCAACAAGGTCAAACCCTCGACCCTGCTGAATCTGATCGTTGAGAAAAACAGCTGTATGTATGCCTTTATCTCCGTCACACGGTCCCCAAGCGTGAAGCGCGCACAGCATTTCTGTTCGCATCTCCAGACCGTAGTCGTTGTAGTAACTGCAGCGCATATACATACACATACTATGCATACTATGTAAGCGATCATCGTGCAGAGTACCGGGATTCAGCATAGATGCAGCCCTTGTTATGAAAATCGCCACCTCCATCTGAACTAAACATTCGCCCAACTAGGGGGTATCAGCTTTTCCGAAATTTTTTCAAGACTTTTAGGAACTTTCAAATAACTTGTGCAAATGAATGGGAATTCAGTATTTAGTTACAGAACATAATAAAATGATATTAAAACATGTTTTTATTAATAGTCAACCACTTGGACTTCACCTCCGGAGGTGAACCGAAACCGGTCTGACACTATAATTTTTCTACTTTTTTATCATGCCGGCGACGACGAGACCATGCTGGAAACAAGCGACAACCATGCACACCTTGCTTTCATTGTTTTGTTTTATTTGTTTTTAGTATTTTCCTACATTATGAGCTGCTTTTACCTTTAAAAATTTTCCTGCCGCCCGCTGTGGGAGGGGGATTCACTTTGGGGGTGGGGGGTTGTGTGATGTGAAGGTTACATCCACCATGCACAACCTGCTGCGTTATTTTGTTTGTTTGATTCCTAAGTATTTCTATTAATAATATTCAGAAATATTTACTTTACATGGTGTAAGTAGCTACAGATGGGGTGGAAAGGCTAGGGTGACACACACAGGGGGGGGGGGGAAAGGATAAGATGTCAGGTGTGGCTACCACAAATAAAACTATCAATAAATCTATTTAAATACATGCAAACGTAATTATAAACGCAAAATATAGAACTACTAGTAAGCAATACTAGGGCGGAAAGAGGGGGGGGGGGGGTGGTACATTCGTATACATACTATTACTACGTGTACGTGATGTCTGGACGAGACATTGCTGCCGTTGCTTCAATGACGAGGCGAAATTAATGGGTCATCCTCATCAAAACTAACATCACTAGCAACCGGCCAATTGCATAACTCACAAACGTCGCCACCTTCTTCGTTTTTGTAAGAACAACATGGGCAAGTCCACGGATTCGGGCCTGTCTGATTCGCTCCTTGCATCTCACTGCCCCTGCGTTGAGATTGCCGAGCTTGCTTAGAATCCGCTGAATTTTGCGCACGCTTGCGTCCACGTCCACCCGCAGCCCGACGTGCGCGGCGGCGTCCGCGCTGACGGCATGCTTGGCGTCTTCGCATGATGGGACTTCCGTCTGAGCCATCATGTTCATCTACAGTAAATATACAAGTTATATAATGCATTTTGATGAAACATTTTTGATAATACCATTTTCTTTTTCCTCTGAATCAGAAGATTGATGCTCAGACGATGAGTCGGACGATGAATGATCAGATGATGAGCTGGAGGATGAATCTCAGAGGACGGGTTCTCAGACGAAGCTGGTTCTGCAACACCCACGACTTCCTCCTCTAATCCACATTCACAGACTTGGAAATGATTCCATGCTTGATCAATGAGTTGCGCCTTCTTTAACTGTTTGCGGTTGGAGTCTTGCGATGAAACACCATGCATTCGAAGCCAGGACTTTAACCCGCTGACTACCATCTGGCTCGATGCAAATTGATCCTTATGATGTGACGATGTTAGCAAAGTGAAAACTTTTCGCCAAGGCTCAGACGCATTTGCAAAAGCCAAGTCCTGCTCCTTCTTTTCTTCGCTATAGCTAGTAAGCTGCCTTGCTCCACGCCATCGTGGGTGAGCAGGAGGACGTCTATCGTTGACAAAATACGTGCGAGGCAAAGAAAGGAGCTCATCAGGTGTTAAATGAGTAAGGGCGTCTATTTTTTCCTTACGTTCAGGATGCAACTGCATCCAGTTCACTGGCAGCTCATCAATGAGTCAAAGTTCGACTCTCCATTCCTTTCCTTTTGCATCAAGACAGGACATGTGAGCAGGGCGGCCGGGCAGGTCACCTTCGAAATATTCGCCATCAACTTCCACCCTCGTCAAGTTTCCTTTGGCTAACATTTCTTCCACATGCGCTCGCTCGTCCTGCCCTAGGTACTTCGTAGCTAAAGAGCGAATATCTTTCTTTCAGCGAGGGTTGCTGTTCGCACTATGTTCTACAGCACCTTCGAGGTAGGTGAGAATGAAGTGTGTATCGGTCGTGTAGCAGGTATTAATACCCACGCAAAGTCTAAAGACCATTTTTCCTTTGAAATCTTTGGCGGCACGACGGCATGATGGGATTTTCACAGGCGGCTTCATGTCTGCGGATATGACAGTCGCAGCAAAGTCTGCTGGCGCTCCCTTCTTGCGCTGCATGCTTGCAACGCGGCACGCCCTGTGAATCTTATGATGATAATTGTTACGGCTGCGCCATCGCTGAGCTTCCGCTTCACTCTTGAAACCTTGAGCATGCTGAGCAGTAAGCATGTAAATTGATTAATAGCATTAGAAATAGTACTAAGGTCTGAGATATTAATGCATACATACTATAATAGTTATTAGTACCTCTGACAAACTTGACGTTAGAAAAATCCGCGCGCCAAACTTTGTTGATAGTGTCGTCTGTCGGAGGAGCATCTGGATTAACTCGTTGAGAGCAAGTGAACCGGAGACACATATCCTTCCAATTGCCCTTGACATACTGCTGAACTCCAGCATCCTGAGCCATTTGTTGCATCCTCTATATACCATCGCTGCAGATCTCCGGATAACTCGTTGTGAATTTTTCACAAAGCAAAACTGCTACCAAATCTTCCGTCTCAGGAGTCGCTGATGATTTTTTGGCAAACACCTTCATACTGTTTGCCAGAAGCTTGTGTGCTCGTGACAAAACTGCGTTACTGATGCCGTTGATGCGCTGCCAAGCTGCTCTGCAGACCGGCTCCGTCTGGTACATATATATATTGAAACGATCCATTTTTCGTTTGAAAAGTTTCAAGCTGGGAAGCTGTCCAAGTGTAAAGCTCACCGAAGGAGGATGAAGCATTCTTCGCTCACGCATGTAGAACATCACGTGTGTCAATGAACGCGAAACACTTCCACTTTTGAGCACACAGACTTTACTTCCCTATTCAGGTCGGCGAAGGTCATCCCCAACAGTTTCTGAAGCGCGTACGGTCTCTGCAACTTTACGACCCCTTTGGTGCGGCCTTTCATTCTGTATGGACGTGTAGGATTCTTGCGTGGTCGGCTTACAGGAACTGGTGACAATCTCATGATGTTATACAGCAGCTCATGAGATTCCATCAACTCGTCTATGTTGTATGTAATACTTGATCCTTCCGCATTATCCACGTCGACCAGAGGAGGAAGCCATCTAGGATCGATAGATTCAGGACCGCAATTCGAATCAGTATCTGACACATCGTCGTCGATGTTCTAAACAAGCAAGATTGACATTATAGCAACTTCCGCGATGCAAGCAAGCAAAACAAAAATATAGTGTTACCAAAGAGCCTGTGGGACCATATAGTCTCGAGCTATCGCAGCCACTACTATCTCCTCTTTTGAGAGGAATACTGTGTGGCTCCTCCCTCTGATCGACGTTTGCATCGACGTCAGTGCCAACAACCTAGAAATGAGAAATTTCTTAGACTAATAGTCATTAACAAGTTCATTTATTTATTGCCTTTTTATTACTAGAGCTTGATGTTTCTGTGACAACTGTGATGGTGGAGCTCTCCCTGCGCAGAAAAGTCTTTCCACTATCCGAAATCGAAGGCACGCTGTTAAGAAGCTTGATTTTTTCCTCGGTTGTAATAGATGATAACTGACTTCAGGGGAAGCGGATGTTCTTGTCCAGGGACTATAAAACACAGAGGACCGTTGTCAGTCTCGTAAACAAACACTGGAATTTTAGTTCCTTCCTTAGCCAAATGTTGCAACCAGACCGGGTGTGCATCGGATGGTAGCGTAGCAATGTCTCGATCCGGATTAGGCGTGTAATGTTGTAAAATCTCTTGATCTTTAGCTATAGCCGTGCTAACAGTCACTATCGGAGTCCCCTTGCTGACCTGCAACAATATTCATGCAATAATTCAATTTATGCACGTGTGTATTATGCATTCATGAATGAATATAAGACAAAGTTATAATATGGCGTGAATGTATGTAACTACTAACCTATACTGCGTCATAATTTACCTTCACGTTTGGCCTGCAAATGTCCTCGTTCAGCTTGTTGAACCCTTGCGCTGAAGAAGATGCATAGCATTCCTGCTCGATTGGTTGAGAAATGTAATTGGGTACATGCCTGTTTGCAGGGAACTCCCAATTTTCATTGTAAAATGATCTAAAAATGCAGCACGATCCTTAACATGTAAAGGCTGTCCTCCCGGTTCAAGTAGCCCAAGCTTGAATGAAGGAGGAAGGTATTTATCAGCAAAAACTCCGTAACCACCACCACGGTGTGCTACATATATGGGCGCCTTGGCAGTTCTCAGCATGCCTCGCCTAGCGGGAGAAGGAGAAGAAGAAGAAGAAGAAGAAGAAGAAGAAGAAGAAGAAGAAGGAGGAGGAGGAGGAGGAGGAGGAAGAAGAAGAAGAAGGAAGAAGAAGAAGAAGGAAGAAGAAGAAGAAGGAAGAAGAAGAAGAAGAAGAAGAAAGAAGAAGAAGAAGAAAGAAGAAAAAGAAGAAGAAGAAGAAGAAGAAGAAGAAGGAGAAGAACAAGAAGAAGAAGAAGAAGAAGAAGAAGAAGAAGAAAAAGAAGAAAGAAGAAGAAAGAAGAAGAAAGAAGAAGAAGAAGAAGAAGAAGAAGAAGAAGAAGGAGAGGAAGAGGAAGAGGAAGAAGAAGAGGAAGAAGAAGAAGAAGAAGAAGAAGAAGAAGAAGAAAGAAGAAGAAGAAGAAGAAAGAAGAAGAAGAAGAAGAAAGAAGAAGAAGAAGAAGAAGAGGAGGAGGAGGAGGAGGAGGAGTAGGAAGAAATCTATGTATGTATGTACGTATGTAAGAAGAAAAAGAAGAACTTAGTTAGGAGAAGAAGAAAAAGGAGGAAAAGAAGAAGAAGAAGTAGGACGAGGAAGTAGTACTAGTAGCAGTAATAACCGTAGTAGTAGTATTACTATTAGTATACGTAGTAGAGTAGTACTGTACGTTTGACAAAAATTCATGCAGAGTTTTCTCCACAGAGTATTTTATGTTAAAAAAAAGAACCCCATTCCCGATCCTTCTGGACCTTGGAAGGATC
>WBZZ01002561.1:7500-28638 GCA_019918135.1 Paulinella micropora | reverse complement strand
TAATATGAAATCTAGGATGGTCGTTTTTCGTACCTCAAAACAACCTCCTAGATTTCATTTGTCGCTTCCTATTGATAGTTTGAACTTTCAATACTAAGCGTCAAAACAGCAAAATAAAAAATCAAAATTTCAACCAATACAAGCAAACAAAATAAAGAAATCTCTCTTACTCTTAATCTCGCTTTTAAATAAAAATAAAAATCAAGCAAAATTTTTTTCTGCTTTACTTTTACTTTTAAATAAAAACAAAAATCAATACGTAGTATAATATGAAATTTACAAGGGTCGTTTTATCGTGCCTTAAAACGACCTCATAAATTTCATTTCTCTATTCCTATTAATCTCCCGCACAATCAATGCAAGAGCACAAAACAACCCAAAGAGCCCTCCACACGAGCACTGAGAGAAATATATCGTAAAAGAAAAAAAATTGTCTTTGATATAATAGATGGAACGCAAACAGAAGAGAGCGGAATATGTAAAGGAAAGAAGAAAACAGAAATATACATGTGTATGTGGTAAAGTAATAGGGATATATGGAAAATATCAACATGAAAAATCAGACTTTCATAGAGACTACTTCGCAGAGAAAGAAGAGGTTATGATAGGAGGACATAAAGTTATTCGTATAATTCGTAGAAGCGATGACACGGAAAGATATTATAAAAATCACTCGTGATTTGTTATAATAATGTTATAAAAATAAAATGTAAGACCATTTAAAGAAATAAATATTATTACTTATATAATATGTCTTCTATAATGATACAAGCGGACAAGGAATTGAAAGAACTATACAACTCACATTTTCCAGAAGCATTAGCGGGCGATAGAAGGATTAAGAAATACACTAGAAGAGAAACGCTTCAACGATATAGCAAAGCCTTCAAGTTTTGGGATGAACAGAAAAACAAAGCATTAGAGGCTCCAACAATGTTGAATATCCACAAATGGCGAATTTGTGAAGAAGCAATCGCACAACTTAAATTAAGGGTGATGATTGTATTAAATAATAATTTAATTTAAAATGTAAAACCATTTAAAGAAATAAATTATATTACTTATAATATAGATATGGGGAGACACAAGAAATATCTCACACCTGAGGACAAACGAAAGGCTAACTCCGAAAAGGCGCTCGCATATTACAAAAGAAATAAGGATGAAATTAATCAAAAAAGGAAGGAGCAATTAAAAGAACGAAACAGAAAACTTAAGGAATATGAAGAAATGAAGGCGAGAGGAGCATAAAAACAAAAAAAACGAAAAATTATTTTTTTATTATGAATTTCATGTTAAAGGTAAGACAATCTTATATATATATATGTAAAGGTAAAACAATTTAATTTATTTTCATTATTTTTATATCCTCACTAATATAAAAGTAAAATATGCCACCACCATTACCGCCCAGACCAACGAAGGAAAATGTAGAACTAGCGAAGGTAAGGGCGAATTTGAAGAAAACTACAACAAGAGAAAACAAAAGGGAATTTAAAGTAGTAGAGTTAAAATCTAGGCGAGACAATAGATTAAACTCTCTTACATACGAGAAGCAAGGATTAGACATAAACTTTTATGATACTGACGCATTAGAGCGAGAGGTTCTACTTCCTATACTATTAGATGCGAAAAGAAATGGTATGACAGGAAATGCCGATGTTCATATCACTATAACATACATAACAGACCACGAAGAATTAAATAGATATTATAAAAAGAAAACATTTAATTCTTTTCAAATAAAAAACTATGATGATTTTATTGAAATGTTGAATGAGTTTAACATAAGCAATATTGAAGCATCTGGATTAGGTTATGACCGAATCATTGAATAATTGCTAAGGTAGTAGTAGTTCAAGAAAACGGAGGAGGATGCTATGAGGGAAAATACAAAAGCAAACAAACGAAATATGAGGAAAGTATATTAATATCTCCCGCTAGCAAAAATAATAATTGCTTATTCTTCCTTTGTAAAGACATTCTTAATATGCCACTTATTAACAGAAAAAGATGTAATGATATTAGAGAACAATTCAATCTTTCTAATGATTGCCCTATACCATTCTCTACCGCCGTAAAAATCCTTAATACTTTGATAAAGGCAGGAAAGACATACGAAATAACAAATTCTCTAACAAAGGAGACAATAAGCACAAACGAAATAGGAGAAGAAGCGGATATTATGATTTACTTGGAGAATAACCACTATTTTGGATTAATTAAAAGATGTAAAAAGAAATGTGAAAAATGCTTAACAAAGTATTTTACTAAACATACTTGTAATCCAAAAGTTATCAATTATGCGAATAGAGAAATATTAAAGAATGGAAAGATACATTTAATAACGAAGGCTCATAAAGAAAAATATAATAATAAAGATGAAGTTCTTCATTATGACCTTGAAACTTTTAGAAGTAACACGCTTGCTGACGGCTTTGATATTCACGACTGCTATATAGTCGGATATACTCAAGGGACGGAAGGATTTAAATATTATGCTGGTATTGATTGTATTTCTAAATTTCTGGATTTAGTCTTAGAGAGAGGAAGAAAGTTAGCATTAGAATGGGCTAACAAACAACCACCATATCTCCGACGCGTCGGAGATATTCTAGTCAAGAAAGTAGCAGTAAGAAAGAAAAAGAAGAAAGATGAAGAAGCACCCATTTTATATGTGAATGGGTTTAACGGCGCGAACTTTGACCACTACTTCATTAAACAGGAATTAATAAGAAGAGGTATCAGACCAAAATCACATATGATTAATAACGGCTCAATAATCTCTTTACAATTTGAAAATATCAAAATGTGGGATATGTGTAAGCATACTCAGGGGACATTAAAAGAAAACTTAGAAAATATGAAATGTAAAACTCTTAAAGGAGATTTTGACCACGACAAGGCGACTACTTGGGAAACAATGAGTGAAGAATTAAGAAATAAGTGTCTTGAATATTTGAAGTGCGATGTTATGGGGTTAAAAGAGTTATATGACAAAATAAACACAGAGATATTTGAAAAACACTCAGTGAATTTAACTTCATACATTTCAACTTCAAGCCTTGCTTTCAATATCTGGAAGAAAATGATTGATGGTAAGCACGATGTAAGACTCCCAACTATTGAACAAGAGAAGGATTTTAGAAAAGCGGTTATCGGAGCAAGAACATATCCAAGCAAAAAAAGATTTATTTCAAAACAATACAAGGACTACTTAGCAGGGAAAATCACATTTGACGAATTAACAGATTATTTAGTTGATGCGGATGTCGTATCTTTATACCCAACAGCGATGCTTAATTTATTTATGGTTGGAGAAATTAAACTGGCTATCGCACCATTTGATTATAATAATCTTCCTATCGGTATTTACAATGTTGATTATATCTCACCAAAAGACATTCTACATTCAAGAATAGGACAGAGAAATAAAATGGGCTCATTAAAGTGGAATTTAGCCGATATGAAAGACCAATGGCTTACAAGTGTTGATATTGAAGATATGATTAAGGAAGGCTACGATATAACAATTCATAAAGGATACAAAACGGAGGAGGCTGAACCAGTATTCAAAGAATATATATTAGAAATGTTTAAGGCGAAAGAAAATAGCGAAAAAGGCACACCGCAATATTTATTGGCCAAACTATTTATGAATTCGTTATACGGAAAGATGATACAACGACCTATCCCAACTGAAGCAGAATATATTAAATCAAATGAGGAGTATTGGAAATTTTGGACGAAAAATTATATATCTGATGTGGTTGAATTCAAAGATAAAGACGGAAACAAACTTTGGCACGTATCTGGAATTCCTAGAAAGGAGGAAATAATTGAAGGTAGCATAACTAAGCCTTCTCACTACGGGGCTTTCATTCTAGCATATAGCAGGCGAATTATGTATAACTACATAAAAGAGGCTAATCCAAATAAAGAAATAGAGGCTGATTTCTATTACACCGATACCGATAGTCTAGTGTTGCATGTTAGGTTTGCCAAACTTATCAAAAGACTTGGTGATAAATCTCTTGGCAGTATAACAGACGACTTAGGAGATTGCTGTAAGATAATAAGAGGAATATGGATTGCTCCTAAATTGTATATGTTAGAATTTACAACGAATGAAGCCTTTCTCCCTTACCTTACTAAGAATGACTTGAAACATAAAGACAAAGGTGTTCATATAATTGAATGCTACGAAAACGAAGGAGTAAAAAAGAGATACTACCACCTTAGAGGTAAGCGGTTGAATTCAATGGGGCTAAATCCAGAAGTATATGAAAAGATGGATTTAGGTGAAAGCATTGAAAATGTTAGAGATTTTCAAATGAAGAAAATTCATTTATCACGAAATAGCAAACAGCAAAACATTAACCATTTCAGCATAGTTCATACAACAAACATAAAAAAGAAGGTTAATGAGAATAAATGGTGCGGACGCGAGTTTATCAACAAAAATGATAGTATCCCTAACGGATATCAAACGATGTTTATGAGCAAGCGAAAATGAGCGTTATGTTGATTTTTATTTAAAATTCAACATTGGATGAAAGCGATGCTCATAAATATCAATTAATTAATTTTTTTTCAATAATTTTTTTTACCAGTCTATATAGACCAATGACCACCCTTACTAGACTATGTGAGAAGTTTGAGAAACTCTCTATTGAAAATAAAAAAGAAACATTTTCTCTTACCGATGTTAAAAAGATAATTACTGACGAAATCCAAATGATTGAAAATGCACGGGCAGGTAAGCCAAGGGATATTTTTCCATTTGGTAAGTATAAAGGTAAGAAAATTCAAGATGTAGCGGTTATTAACAAACACCATACCTTGAATGGGTTATGAAACAGCCGTGGTTTGAGAAATTTACTGACATTAAAAGTGAAGTAAAAAAATACATATAATTGATATTCGTGAATCCACACTCCCGCTACCGCTCCCGTGTGTTTTACGAACATCGTTTTCTTTTAATTATTTTTATTAAAATTTTTTATTGATGTTTTAGAATATAGCGAGAAATCTTGCGATTAGCAAGATAGAAGCGTAATTCTAAAATATCTTTATATACCAATGACCGACCTAAGCACCAAACAGGACTACTTGAGTGAAATCGAAAAATGGAGCCTTGACAGCGAATAAAAAAGCAGACAATTAAATGGACTAAGCCTGACATTGTATCTTTCTATGAGCAATATA
Organism: Paulinella micropora; assembly: GCA_019918135.1. Lineage (NCBI taxonomy): Eukaryota > Cercozoa > Imbricatea > Euglyphida > Paulinellidae > Paulinella > Paulinella micropora. Next base: position 23,430 of record WBZZ01002561.1, on the reverse strand, counting down.
AGCCAAATGTTGATTTCAAACAAAATCAACATTACGATGACAACGTGAAAGTAGTTATTCCGTTGGAGGCTACATTAGAAAAAATGATGGAGGAACAAAGCACTCCTTTTAAGGAAACAGATCTTGTTGTGAGAGAGACTGGAATTACCGAAATAAAGGCTAATGTAGGCGAAGAGATAGCGAATGCTACAGACGAAGGATGTATAGCACAAAATGAAACCGATATTTTTCTACAATATGGTAAGTATAAAAAAATGAAAATTGAAGATGTTGCTAAGATTGATAAACTATACCTTGAATATTTAATTCAACAACCTTATTTTAATAATAAAGATGCGGTAAAAAAATATCTCTGATTGATATTTGAAAATCCACACTCCCGCTAACGCTCCTGTGTGTTTTTCAAACATCGTTTTTTTCTTTTTTTTTTTCGATGTTTATGAATATCTCAAACATGTTTGAGATTGCGAAAATGAAATGAAAGCGATGCTCATAAATATCTATTGGTCTTCTATGAAGTTAGCGATAATATTGACATTTCCTCCTCCACCAGCAGAGACAGACTTCTGCGTAAAAGTTAATACATCACTCGGCGATAGGTATATATCATAACTTCTAAGATTGATCTGTTGAGTTGAAGCACTATTTACATATAGTTTAAAAATTGTTGTTCCATTTGCGATAGCACTCGCCATCAACATCTGCAAAACCTGCTCCAGTTAGCGTTCCATTTAATACCATTCTGACAACATTCGACTTCGTATCTTCATTTGTAATACTTATCAAAGTGGGATAAACATTTGAATAATTTGTTAAATTAGCACCGCCCGAATCAAATACCGCTTTGTTTCTTATACTAATAATAGGACTTTCAGTGGTGTTTGCTGCTTTACTTCCTTCCACTTCGTTTGTTATGCTGGTATTAATAGTATTCGTTCCCTCAATGAATAAACTGGCACTCGCTGTTTTAATTGATTGTATTCCAGTCTTTGCATCATTTCTCATTACTGCCGTAAAAGGTAATGTCGTATTTTGCAGGCTTACACCAGTATTAGCATTCGCATACTCAATCATATGAACTAATTGAAATAATCCTGTTATGGGATTTTCAATATAAAACTTAATAGCACCAAAACCTAAATATTGAAATTGAATTTGAAATACATTTCCTTTGCTCCAGTCTAAGTTTGGCATAGCATAATTTCCATCGCAAGGGTCGTCCCAATCTTCTTGGTCAATATAATCTACAGCACCTCCCGCACAATGTGCGATATTCATTCCTGCTTGATTCTTGTAAAAATAAAATCCATCGTTAAGGTCATTTCCTATTCCAATAAATGAATAGTAATCTTTTGTATCATCCGTTGTCCATAGAGCAGTAAAGCGGGCTAGGACACCCATTCCAGTTCTATATTTTATTCTCCTTTTACTTACCAGTCTAGCCTCTGCCGTAGCATCAGCAGTTGTTTTCAATTCAGCCATATTATACAAAAATGACACAGACGATTTTGTTTCTGTTTTTGTCCATATCCTAGTATTAATGGTATATGGAAAGATTTCTTGTAAAACTGGCGTTAATTGACCTACTACTGCTACGCCAAAAGCGGTTTTTGAATTATTTGTTTCAATATTACCATCATATCCAACGCTGACATTTATAAATTCGCAGTCAGGATTTTCTGCGATTAAGTTTCTCTGATGAGACATTGATATTTTATAATCGCGCTCACAATCTCAAACTTGTTTGAGATACCACGCTTATTATAAAATATCGTTTTTTTTAAATACCAAAAAATAAATATTTTACTTTTCTTCTTTATTTTTTTCTTTCACGATATTTGAAAAACACACGAGAATGAGTGAAACGAATGAGAGTGTGGATTTTCAAATATCAACTAATGGAAATTATATTTGACTTAACCTGAACCTCCCGCTGAGTGATTGCTACACTTACGTGCTGATGAGCATTATTCTGTGTAGTGCTAATGAACTCCCATCGTCTCTCATTGGAAAGGTCAAGCCCGCTAACTTCATTTTGGTCTTTGCTCCACAGCGGTCAGGTATTATCCCAAGTATCAACCCAGAACCAGTTGTATTGATACACATTTGAATTCATCAAAACAGAACCTTCAAGTTTAGGTTTCAAGCACATATAATCTTCAAAACTAGCGGGAAATATTTCAAATTCCTGAAGTCGTGCCCCGTCAAGTGTGGTATGAAAACTGGTAGTCTTAGCGTTTGCTCTGTTATCAATATCATAAGCGGTATTCTTGTTTTCTGTGTTGTTAAAGAGTGTGTGATAAATTTTCTTCAACCTTTTACCATGTCCCCTATCAAAGCGGAGAATAATGTTTTGTGTAGTGGATTGAGCAATGGAATTTTTATAAACATAAGGATAATCAATATTAAAACTCATACGTTCAGCACTCGCTACCTTTTGTTGAATTGATTGAATGACATCGGGATTAGTCTCTACAGCAAGGAACAAGTTAAGACTAGAAACACTTACATTACCAGCGGCAGCAACAAGCACTCCTCCACCCGGTGACGAAGCATCGTTATTGTAATAATAAATTTTAGGGATCTGTTGCCATACAATACGCATATTCAAAATCTCTGGAAACATAATAGTCTTATCAAGAGCGAAAATGGTATTGTAAAGCATACCGAGATTAATCTTAACAGCGATAGAAGGCTCAGCAGAAGTAGCCGCACCACCCGAGAAATACTTAGCCTCATTATATTCAACATTAACAAGGCTATAGGTTCCAGCAGTGCCATCAGATAGAGCGGAATCGTCGTGGCGACGAGCATTTACACTAGGCACTTTGTAGTATGTTTGAATTGCGTCTCTAACAGTATCGTAGGCTACTGAAGTATCAATTGCTCGCCTTTCTGCTCTACTACCGATAACAATCTTTCCAGCATTACACTTTTGAAGCATACATCCCGCACCACTTCCATTATCGTGGTTTTCAAGTGTCAGAAAGTCCTTCATAGAAGTTTCGGCTTTCCAAATAATCTTCGTAAAATTACCAACTTCATTTACATCACACAGATAAACACCGCTACGGGTTTGAAGTTGAATTTGTCTAATAGGAGCCAGACAATCCATATAGCATTTGTTATAGTTCGCGGCAATTGATGGTGGGGCATAAGTAAAACTCAAGACAGAGCGGGCTAAGTTAAATGGCCTGCTGATAAGGTCAAAGTTGCTTTCTTGTCCTCCTGCGGTAGTAACAGTAATAGCCCCCGCACCTTCTCTCGGAGTTAGTTTATTCAAACGATAAGAAGCACTGATGTAGTCAGTTCTAGAAAAGTCTAGTTCGCCTCCGTGTTGAGTGGGCATTTTTGTTTTTGATATTTTAGAATTTCACTTCAATCTCAAATATATTTGAGATATCTCGCTATATTCTAAAACATCTATTTTATTTTTAAAAAATAAATAATTGATATTAACTTACTTACAATCGATATCTCAAACATGTTTGAGATTATCGAGAATGAGAATGAAAGTGTGGATTTATGAATATCTCTGTTTCAAAAGATTGAAGAATGATGTAAATAAATTAAAATAATTCGTTTCCCTGTAAATCAACAATGTCATAACAATACCTAACCCATTAAGATTTATAGCCTGATCGTTTTCGTCTGTAAGATAAAACCTATATGCATTATTTGAACTGGCGGATAATTTCTTACCATACTCCGACCCACTTCCGTCGTATATAATGGCACCAAATGGAATTTCATTCGCCGTGTATATTTCTTGTAGCACGTGATTATCTCCTTCACCAACTAAGTCCGATTGAAGGTATAAAGTCTTTTCACCAGTTAGAATAATTACGTTCGGCGATTTAACAAAATCAGTAGCGAAGAAATATGTTGAAGTTCTATCAAAACCCATAACCTCGTGAATACGGGTATCACCATCAAATATAAACCGCGGTTGAATTCCCTTATTCTCTGACACACTGAATGTTAATTTGCCATCCTCTGGTTCTATGTTGGTATTATTTACTGGATACAACATAAGTATAATTATTTGGGCTGTCTGCGGTTAGCACCTCCGACAACTTATTTTTTAGATTGTTCATTGTGTAGTTTCCCTCAGGTATCGTAATTAAAGCCTCATACCCGTCTTCGCTAAGAGTAAAAGTATTATATGGTGAAGCCACAGAGTAATACAACTTAGGCACATAGATATGAAGTATTTTACAATGTGTGGGATTGTCTAGCCCCTTCATATTGACTTCGTGTGTAAAGTCGCTATCTGTGCCAGTTATTCTGTTTTTGCTATTTATGTAATAGATACCACTCGCACGGCCACCCTTATACTCCATGATATAGATATTTTAGAATAGCGCTTTCGTTTCACTCTCGCTTATTCTAAAACATCGTTTTTTTATTTTGGAAAAAATTTAATGGGATACGATATTTGTAAAATGTTTTTGTTTTTGAAGTAGTCAAAAACAAAGATACACGAAAATGAGTGAAACGAATGAGAGTGTGGATTTACGAATATCTTTTATAAAAAGGTGTCAAACCCATACCCATTCTGTGCTTTTAATTTCTCCGCTTCTTCTTCTTTTAAGTCTGTATAGCCACTAGCAAACTTAAATCGGTTTCCTTTCGCCCGCTCCATTAAAAATCTCATACTATGCCAACCGCACGTGTCTGAGGTGTTGGATTGTTGTTTTACTTGATTAACCTTCATTAATAAATAACTATCGGGGTGGCTTTTATCTATTAGTTGTCTTCTGTCGGCTCATAAAGTGCTAAGGGGTCATAGACTTCAACACTCCTGTCTTTATCTAGACTTATCCATACTGCGATCGAATGAGACCCTGCTTGCTTGTGATTGTCCAAATTCATAATAAATCCGTATCGTTTTCTGCTTCCGGGCTTCAACTTGTTGATTTCATCACTGGCTATTGCTCCGAGATACCATCCATATTTTTTCATTATGTCGTCTATTTCATTAGTCATTAGTCCCCCTCCCTCTCCCTGTTGCTCTGGTGTCTCCGCGACGCTCGTGGGTATGGCTGTCTCCTCTTGCCGTTGTGGCTCCGCAGAACTTGTGCTCGGGGGTGGTGCTACATCTGTCGGTTGTGTCTCCGCTGGTTGTGGATTTGTCATTTCAAATATAAGTTGTTTAGCATATGGAGAATTTTCAAAACGGGGTGGGTCTATTGGCGATAGAGTGCTATTTATAGGAGTTTTTTTTCTTTATTCTTTTTGCTTTCATTTTTAGCAATCATTTTTGTTGTAAATTGTTCTAGTTTATCCCATCCATCTTCTGCCGATGATATGTTTTCAGTGATTCTTTGTGTGTATAACCATCTCTTTAAACTAGTGGCGTAGTCGTTTGAACCTTTGTTTTTTATTATAGGGATATTAATGCCTGCTTTTTGAAGGTGATTTATTATTGTATGATTTTTTATTTTTTGACACGTTTTTTTCTCGTTTTCTCGGAGAACATTTCATCAATAATTCTTCGTCTTTTTTCTTCTTCCAAATCTTTTTCTTGTTTATTTACTTTGTCAGTTATATCAGTTATTTTTGGGGAAGATGTAGTTGCGGTTTTCTTTGGTTTGTTTATAGCTGAAGTTGGATTCGGTTTCGCTATAATCGGCTGGGCAACTGGAGCCGTCAATAATCCCTGTCTATGTAGTCGTTCAGCATTTAGTTCCTGAATAAGTCGTTGTTCCTTCTTCTGTTCCCTATCCTTTTCTTCCTGTCTTTCCTTAATCTCCGCCAGTTCTCTTTTATGTTCCCTGTCCTTATTTCTTTTTGTTCCTTCGCATCGGCTATGTCTTTTCTTTCTTGCCTCTTCTTCTCCTCTTCTAAATCCTCCCTTTTCTTTTTTCCTTTTCTTCCTCGTCATGTATTAACTCATATTTCTTTTGTAAGTTGCTTTGTATCTGGTTTCGGTTCTCGTGTTCAAGACGATTGAAATCGGATTTGATTATTTTTCTCTTGGTTTGCGACTAGCCCTTTGCGACTTTGGCTTACCAATATATTTCATAAAAAGTTTAACGATTTGTAATGTGCTTCAATCATTTGTTTTCTTACCAAAATTAAGATAATATTTTTACCCTTCTGGATAATATAAGGCCTTCCGCTCTTATTTCTATAAACCCGCGGGGGTCTTACCTTTGATATTTTAGAATTGCGCTTCATGCTTCGCATTATCGCTTATTCTAAAACATCTATTTTTCTTTATTAAAAAAATTAATCTGGAACGATGGTTGTGATATTTGTAAATCCACACTCCCGCTACCACTCCCGTGTGTTTTACAAACATCGTTTTTCATTAACTACCATTCGATGTTTGACAAATATCTCAAACAAGTTTGAGATTACGAGAATGAGCAAAGCGAATGAGAGTGAAATTGTCAAATATCATCAGCGAAACTTTACAGCACCTCCTCGTTGCTTACCATATCCGAGTTTTGATGCTGTAGCACTAACACTACCTGCGTAAGGCACCCCAATGCTATTCAATGCCCCCGCAGTTCTAGAAATTACCTTATTATCGCGAAGAAATTTATTAACAGCCAAGGCTGTTTTTCCGACCTTAGCCCAGTTAATCTTTCCTCCCTTTTGACCACATCCCTTCTTCTTAGTTTTCTTTTTTCCTCCCTTCTGTGGCATTGATGGGTTGTATCCGATGTTATATCCTGATGGTTGTGAAATTATCACTGGTGATACTGGCATATAATATACATTAAAAAAAAATAATTATATAAAAATATTATTTTACTTAAGACGAAAATTAAAATTCTTCTGTAATTCATCATCAACACTTGAAACATAAAGAAAATTAAATCGTTCCTTTGTTGCTTCGTGATACTTTTGAAGAAAGTAATCAAAGTCAAAAGATAAGTCTAAGTGTTTATAGACGAGTTCCATTTTGTCCTGAGACTGGCCGGGAAAGATTAACAAATAATCTAACTGCTTAATTGCTTCTGGTCTAAGGTCGTTCAGATACTGACTTGACATAATCACCTTACTTTTATAGTGTCTGTTCTTTTTTAACAAATCACTTACGGACTTATCTCTTGCTCCCTAAATCGTCCAAAACAAAAACAACCTCTGGTGAAATATACTTACTTGGTCTCGCCTCCGCGGCGCTCTGTTTCTTTTTTTCTTCTTTTCCAAAGTATAAAAATTGTGTTTTCTCCATCGGTTCTTTATCGTCCTCTTTAATTTCGCCTTCGTGCATATCTCCATCTTGATGGAGATTTTTGTCAAGTTCATAGTCAATGACACCATCTCCGACACGTCGGAGATTACCATCCGATTTAAGAGAGGTATATATTGCCATCTGGTTGCCTCTGTTCTTAAAGTGCTTTACCATTGCTTTATAAATGTAGTCCTTGTGAATTGTTGAAGCAATAATGACAATACGGGTTTTTCTGTCTGTAGTCCGTTTCAGTATTTCAAAGAGTGCCGTTGTTTTCCCGCTCTTCTTACGGGCGAGTAGAAGTATGTTGGCATACGGCTCGTTGAATAATTTATAACCTTTTGCTTTTTTATTTCCATCCCCCTCTTGTTTTACAGGCTTCACCTTGACATTGTTAATCTTAAGCATGATATTTTAGAATTGCGCTTCTATCTTGCTAATCGCAAGATTTCTCTCTATATTCTAAAACATCGTTTTTTCTTTATGGTTTAAAATAAATCGGTGCTCGATGTTTATCAATATCTCAAACAAGTTTGAGATTACGAGTATGAGCAAAGCGAATGAGAGTGAAGTTGATAAATATCAGCCTAAGAATTCTAAGCATATGACAATTCGGCCTGCTAAATTTCCTGTGTCAATATTTCCGCTGTCAGTTTCAAGGACTTTAAATGTATATTGGCCGTCAGTCCATCCGACAACACCTAAATTATAACTAAGGTTTGAAATGTTTGCTGTGGTGCTGTCCGCAAATGTTCCAATAATTCCAATTCTATCCATGTAAAGAATTCTGGTTTTTGTCTCTGTCTGGTCGTTCATATAGTGGATAAATTTTACATTCATTTTGGTGGGTGTGAATGACATTTGAATATTTTTATTAAATGTTTTGCTTCCTCCAGCAAAATCATTGCTTAGAAAAATAATCTTTTGGTATTTATATTCAGTAGCCATGATTATATTACTACTCATAAACTTTTTAATAACAAAAATATTTTCGCGGACTGCCTGCGACTTTTATAGCAGAGCAAATCAAACAAAACGAGATGCGTGTGTTTATTGTATAAAGCAAGGAATAGAAACTAAATTTAAATGTGTTTTCATAAATAACGGAAATAATATGTGTCGTAGTTTTGATGATGCTTTGCCATTAATGTGTGCAGGCGATAGTTCTTCTTGGTATAGGACACATATATATGAATGCGATAATTTATGATTTAAAGATAGCGATAATAAACGATATAAAAGGATGCCAGATTATAAACAAGGTAAAATATATGCGATTAGGTCATATCAAACGGATCGGGTGTATATTGGTTCAACAACTCAACCATTATACAAAAGACTTTATGCACATAAATTAAACTACAAAATATGGATGAAAGGAGAATATGATTACACTTCTTCATTTGAAATCGTCAAATATGATGATGCCTTTGTTGAATTAATTGAAGATTATCCGTGTGAAAATGTAGAACAATTAAGAAAGCGAGAAGGAGAAATAATAAGACAGAATGAGAATTGTACAAATAAATATATTGCAGGAAAAACGATGAAAGAATGGGTTGCAATAAATAGAGAAGACTTAGCACAAAAATGTAAAGAATACAGAGAACAAAATAAAGAACATTTATCACTGAAAAAAAGAGAATGGCGAGGACAAAATAATGAAAAAGTCGATGAATATTTTCGTCAATATTATCATAAAAGAGGAAAGGTTAAATGCGAGTGTGGTATAAATGTTTCAGTAGGTTATTTAAGAATTCATAAATCAAGACAAATTCATTATGACAATATGCTTGGTTTATCAGTGTTTGGTATATAATTTTACTTTTTGGATGAAGAAGGTGATGGAAGGCAAATGCAGATAAGCAATGTTAAAATACCGACATATGTGTTAGCAACCTCACAAGGTAAGTTCTTTTCAGATAGCCTCACGATACAAAGGGTTATAATGGCAATAATGATACCCATTTGAAATAAGTATTTAATAAGTCGGCTGTCGGTTGGTCTGTTTTTTATACAACAACAATTCCAGTTATCTTCCAATTCGTGCTCTATTTTTTTTTCCTCAGTCTTTAGTTCTACTTCAAGAACACGAGACTTTAATTCTGGAGTTAGTTCGCCATCCATATCCATAATAGGCGGTGGTCTGTGAAGTCTAGTTGTATTATTGTTTGACATTATCAAGAACGGCCACTCTGATTTCTGCCAATTGGTTTGCTTGGTCTTGTAGTATATTCATAAGATTTTTATTTTCTTTTTCTAAATTAACTACCTTTTCTGATAATTGTTGAACCGCTTTAATTAACGGGGTGATAAACTCGGAATAACCTATACCATAACCGACATCACCACTATCAATACATTCAACATCTTCTGGATTAACACTCACACCTTTCAATTCGTATTCTTTTCTTTGCTTTGGACACGGAACCATAATTGTTTCTTTTATAAAACCGCCAAAATCTAGCATATCCATTTCTGTTAGTATTTCTTCTAATTCCTGTGCTATTAAGCCAGTCCTACATTTCTTGTTGTCATCAATCATACGATAGCAGACTGGATTTAACTTATTAATACAATCTAAGCCTAAACATTCCTTTATATCTTCTTTTTTTCTCCTGTCCGAATATTGAATTGGATTAGACAATACCCATAATTGCCCATCGCTTGCTTTCAAAGACATTAAAGCAGTGTTTGAATTATTCTCCCATATGAACCCACTCGTTGAAGAACCATTCACTCTAAATCTAATAGCATAAGAAGTTAATCCTCCGCCTACTCCTCCCGCTGGTGCCGTTCCTCCACTTAATGATTTATTTGCTCCAGACTGAGACATATAAATCCCAGTTTGAATCTCCAATGTCCCACATAAATATTCCTCTCGCATTCGTCCCGTCTGTTTGTCCTTGAATTGCTATTTTCGCCCCATTAGTTGATGCTGATGCAGTTGTTAGTGTGCCTGTGTATGTAATTCCCGCATTTTCCGTTATTAATCCACTCGCAGTTAATGTTGTTGTTGATATACCAGCATTTGCCGTTATTAATCCACTCGCGGTTGCCGTTGTTGTTGATATACCCGCATTTGCCGTTATCGCTCCACTTGCTGTTATTGCCTTCGTTGTTAATAAGCCCGATGTGTCAAGTTCCAGAGCGAGAGACCAAGGAACAGCAACCCCCACATTTTTCCCGCTATCATACAAAAATCTAAGTTTATTATTCCATTTACTAATTAGAAAATTAGAACTCGCATAACTTGATTTCCATCCACCAGCATCTAAATACGCATCAAAAGTCATATTTATGTTATTATGACTTAAATTAGTTAGTTGAAAAGTGGGATATATATCTTCTGTTGTAATAGCCTGCAAATGTGCTCCAGTTGTATTATTGTTATAAGTCCCATACAATTCTAAACCCGCTGTTGTTCCTATTCCTTTCGTTGTATTGCCTATGATTATTGGCATACCTGATGCCGTCGTTATTTTGTCGCTCGCTGTTAATGTTGTTGTAGTCATGCCAGCGGTTGAAGTAATTGTCGTTCCCGTTATTGTTCCGCCATTTGTTATATTGTTTGAGTTCATATCCAAAGCACCATAAAACCGCATACCGCCAGCATTGTTAAAACGGACAATGTCAGACGAAGCACTTTTATTATCCAAAAGTTTTGAAATATAATGAACTGCTCCTTTTACATCAAATGCTACATTCGTAAATACATAACCCCTTTGGTTCGCGGTTCCACTTGTAGCAGTAGTTAGAGTAGATAAGAAATACTGATAATCTCCTGATGTCTGTGAAAAGAATGTATCACCTCCATTTTGGTTTAATATCCTCGCCCCATTATATGTTATATTTCCACCATTAGTGATAGTTTGATTATTAAAATCGGCATTGTTCGTTAAAGTTAGATATTTTATCGTAGTGCTCGCCCCGTTGAATGTTTTACTTCCTGTTATGGTTTGGTCTGTTGTTAGTTTTACACAATTGTCATCCAGATATTGCCTATTTACCGCTTCATTCGCATTTTGTGGTGCTCCTAGATTAACAATCCGACTACTATTACAATCTAAGCCAGTAGCATTAAACCACGAAACAATCGTCCCGTCAATAATAAAACATATTTTTTTCGCAGAAATTTCAAAGTTGTAATATGTTGCCGTGTTCATATCCAAACTAGCAATAGAGCCGATATTACTGGTAGAATTGAAAACGATGAATGTGCCTTTTGTTGTTGAATTGATTGAATTTCCAGTAATTTCCACACCACTGCTATATGTCTTAATTCCTGCTATGGTTTGATTTCCTGAGGTTTTAACCGCCGAACTATCAAGGACAGAAACATCCACACCATCAATTAAATTCACGTTTGTTATGATTTGGTTTCCCATATTTAGCCCTCCTGTCATACTAGCAGTGCCGTCTAATCTAAGAAAGGGTGATGCCACATTTCTCCATTGTCCAGTGCTATAAATGAGTAGTTGATTATCTGATGCTGTTGTTATAATCACATCGCTATGTGTATCAATACTTCCACTCGCCGACACTTTCGCCGTGTTAGTATCGTGCTCTGATAGCCAAGTTGTGATAGACCTGCCATTTAGTTGACCTACGTTTGTTATGCTTTGGCTTTTCATATCAATCCCCGCACTCGCATTTATTATACTGCTGAATGTTTTAATACCCGCTATAGTTTGGTCTCCTGTTAGTTTGACCACCGAACCATCAACTGCGAGATTAGCGAGATTAATTCCATTATATGTAGAAGCCCCCGAAATAGCATAACCATTCATATTTAGTGCCCCCGTCATACTAGCAGTGCTGTCTAATCTAAGAAAGGGTGGTGTGGTGTTTCTCCATTGCCCCGTGCTATAAATGAGTAATTGGTTATCTGCTGGGAAGCCTGTTATTGTAACATCGCTGTGGCTATCTATACTTCCACTCGCTGAAACTTTATCATTATTATCTTGGTGTTCAAATATCCATTCATCAACATCTTTGGTATTTAGTAAATTAACTCCTGTTATATTCTTCCTTCCCATACTAATATTGCCTGTTTCATCCACATTTATCGGAAATGTTTTATTTACCCAGTTTATTGAGTTATATGTTAGATAACTATTCATTGCTGTTGGCGCGGTTATAACCACATCTGAAAGTGTATCAATTGAACCAAGGGCTGTATTCTTCCATTTGCCTTCTACATCGTTGTAAGTTAAGTATTGCCCGCTCGCTTGTGCGAATATGTTTGTGTCTATCAAATTATATAAACTGGTTTGGTGTGGATTGGAAGTATTGCTTCTGTGTTGAGTTGAGGCTTTGACTTCGTCATTATCCCTTACTCGTTGCTCTGTGTAGTATAAATTTTTTCCTTCTTTGATATCCGTAGTTGATTTTAAAGCGAGCCGTGTGTCAAATCGGCCGTCAGTGTAATAATAATTAAGTCTTCTTTTAGGTCAGTTGTTGATTTTAAAGCGAACCGACCATCAAAGCGGTTATCAGTCCAATAATAATTAAGTCATTCTTTTAGGTCTGATGTTGTTTTTAAAGCGAGACGTGTGTCAAATCGGTCGTCAGTGTAATAAAGATTGATTGGGTCAGAATCTTCTGGCACTCTGTCTGTATTCAGACCGACTATGTTTGTGTTGGTAAGGTCAAGGTTGGCGATTGATAGGCTGTCTGTCGCGATTTCTGACAAGCCGAGTAATGATTTATATTGCGACATTGTATATATTATTTATTTATTTATTTATTAAAAAAATACTAAAATATAATAATCTTAGTATAAAATGCAGTCCCGAAGCAAGTCGTAAGAATTGGGGTAATGCTGTGGAAGGAATAAAAGCGAAAGCAAACCAACGAAAGATGGAGCATGCTAAAAATGTTTGGCGCAATACCGAAACGCGGTTAAAAGCGAAGATGAAGATATGGAGCGAAAAATAGCGGAGATAGAAAATAAGAATTTAGCAACCAATATCATTAATGAGAAGGAACAAGATGACACACCTGAGCAGAGTGAGAGTGAAGATGAGGTTGATTTCACTGATATCATTGCTGAAAAGATGGCTAAGATGAAAATTAAAAGAGTGAAGGCAGAAACTAAGAGAGCGAAGAAAAAGAAGCAAGAGCATCAGCCTGAAGAAAGTGAAGAAAGTGAAAGCGAGAGTAGCGAAAAAGAAGAAATCAAGCCAAAGAAAGGAAAAGGAAAAAAGTCTAGTAGTGTGAGTGTAAAAGTATATAATCAATCTTCAGGTGCTAAGAAAGAAAAAAATAACGAGATAGATAGGGTGTTTTTAAAGTTCTAGATATTTTAGAATAGCGCTTCGTGCTGTCGCACTTTCGCTTATTCTAAAACATCGTAAAAAATAAAATTAATTATATAGAATGCCTGATTTAGACCATAAACATACAACTATTAATGACAAAAATCGCAATAGTCAATTAGAGGACACACCTACAGGAGAAGTAGTTAAAACAAAAGAAGAAGAAGCGCTTGAAATTCACAACCAGAAAAAGAACCCTAAAATATGGAATACCATATGGGTTGATAATCCATTAGACCAAGTTTTTCTTGACTTAGCGGATATGAGTAAGATAAAGGACAAGAAAGGCAATAAGTGCTATGCTTGGATGCTTGTTTGGATTGATTGCCATTCGCGATATTTAATAATCATTCCATTAAAAAATAAAACAGCAAAAGAAGTCTATTATGCCTTGAAATCAATCAAATATAAACCAAAGTCAATTACCACTGACAGCGGTGGAGAATATAAAGGAGCAACCCGCGAATATTTTATTGAAAATGGAATTAAACACGATGTTGTTGAAGTTGGCGACCATAGAGCGCTTGCGGTTGTTGATAGAGTGATAAGAAGTATTAGGAGATAGCTTGACCTTTTATTTGAAACCAATCGTAATTTTGATTGGGTTAGTTATATTCAAGACTTAGTAGATGCCTATAATCATAAAGTCCATAGAGTGATTCAGGCCAAACCAGTAGATGTATTTTTCGGGAGAGACAAAAATAAACAAGCGATAACACGTGATAATTTAATAGACGAATTTAATGTTGGCGATAGTGTGAGAAAAGAAAACAAAAGGAATGATTTCTCCAAAGGCGGTAAGACTTTCAGCAAAATTATTTACAAAGTCAAGGGACGAAAGGGATTTAAAATCATATTAAATAACGAAGAGTTGGTAAGCCCACGTGATTTATTGAAAACTGATTTTGATAAACCAATTGACGAAGAAAAAGATATGAAAGAGCAAACCAAAGAAGTTATTAAAGAGAAAAAGACAAAAGAATTATTAAAAAGAGAAGACATTCAACCAGAGAATATCAGGACTTCAAAGAGAGAAAAAAAGGCGAAGGTAATATTAGATTTATAAGCAAAAAAAAAAAAGGATTTACTTAAGTGACGACACATCCTTCGGATTTGAACCCGCAACCTAAAATTTCAATGACGACGTTGAACCCATTAGTCTCACCACCAAGTAAACCTGCCAGTGATATAGGAAAAAATGGTATTTGAAGTGTCATTTATTACACCAAAATTCTAGAAATTCTATTTCCGCGAATATCACCAGCAACACCCAGACAGCGCGGTGTCTGGCTGTCTGTAGGCGTCAGACAGAAAATCAGAATTCTGTCTGGACAGGTTTTCATTGGAAACCATGTCTCTAATACCGCAAGAAACCAAAACTAAAAATGAATGGATTGAAGAATTTGAAATACGACAAACAGGAAGGGATAGACTCAATAAAGATAAAATAATATGAGAAGAAAGAATTTCTAAAGCGGATAAAGAAATTGCGCGTCTTATTGAAAAGAAACAGCCATACCAGATTAAGATTGAGCCTATCAATGAGATGTTAGAACGATTGACTATTGAAAATAATGAAATAGAGGAGGATAAACTTATTCGCTTGAGAAAAAAGAAATTGGAAAAAAAACAAAGAACACGATAATTTCTATAAGTGGAAAAATGATAATCGTGGCCAACTTACAGCTATTGTCTTGAATAGAATTCTCGCTGGTATTGAAAAAGAGTATTTATCGTTTAATTCTTCTTTCAACAAATACTCTAGTGATGGTATTAATGAACACGTAAATGATAGTATTAATATCTCTATTAGTAGTAAAAACGATAGAAACATGCACAGAGTCTATAGAACCGAGAGTGTTGGTAGCGACTCGGAATAAAATACTTCGTGTCAAATGTCAATTTTGTACAAAATTGACATACATTGTTTTTTTAAAAACCAAGGGGTTTAAAACCCCACCCTAATTCAAAAGAAATTTCTATTACACATGCTTTGGTGTGTGTAATAGATTATGGGAGAGCCAAATGAAGTAGCAGACCAACTCGGCGAAATCAACCTCGCTGGGGGTGGTAAGTCCTAACTCTATTGTTTCTCTTTAATGATACTGAATGTGGTTGTAGGTTTTTGGAAGCAGTGGGGCGAACTTGAAACTGAAGCATCTGCTGAGATTAAGAACCCAAAGTTAGTTAGGGTTCCAAGGGATTTAACTTCATTCCATGCTGAGCGAAAATATTTCGTTCGCAACCACTCGGAGAGAACTGAGAATTATTCGTTCGCTTGGGTAGAACGCGACGAAACCATGAAAAATCCTATGAAGAAAACATTCTTTCTGGCTTCACTGGGGAGAGATGAGGAAGAGATTCTCGTCTTTCCTTCGCTTTCAGCCTTGACAAAGAAGGTTGGTGGCAACGAGGATTTTA
>WBZZ01002561.1:0-2500 GCA_019918135.1 Paulinella micropora | reverse complement strand
GGCAGGTCGTGGCGTGCAGCGAGGCGGGCAGCGTGGCGGGCAGCGCCCCGCCGATTGTCTTCAAGCGAAGAGGAGGAGGACCAGGATGATGAGGAGGAGGATGAGGAGGAAGAGGAGAAAGGAGAATTGCAACGCGAAGGAGCTGCTGGTGACAGTCGCGATGGCCAGCACCCGCACAGTCCTGTGCAGCATGCGCAGCAGATGGAAGATGATAAGAAAAAAGAGAAAGGTGTTGGAAATAATAGTCATAACAGAGATCCATGTGTGGCTGCTACTCATGACCAAAATGCAACTGTGCACGCTCTGGATGCGAGTCAGCAGCAGCTACAAGAACACACTGTAATCGACGAGCAGACTCGGAACGTGGTAAACGAGCAGCCTAGGAACGTGGTCGACGGCGAGCTTGGTGCAGGTGAGGAGCTTCCTGGTGTAGATACGTTCATCGTGTTTGAGTGGGTAGATTACGAGTGACAGAAAGAAGAGAGCGAGTAGTAAATCGAGGAACTTCAGATGAAAGTGAAAAATTCAGCTTGGGGAAGGTAACTAAGGTGGACGTTGATGGAGATGATCCAAATGTTGACTCAGTAGTCCTTGTTAACGTTTGGGGCCATCCATCAGGTTCAAACCAGGTATACGGGGAAGTATCTACCTGCTTGGTTGCATGCTCGAGAAGAAAAGCAATCCATAAACGATCCAATCACAGATGATAAAGAATTCAAAGCTTGGGACAAAGACGTGTTGGCGTCGCACATCATCTCACTCTATATCTGCATGCAACCGTCAGGTGAAAGTGAGGTGTCATCCTTACAAATCGCATCGACCGATCAAGAACACATCAAAACAGATTTAAGACAATATAATTGTACTTGAAATGTTATTACCTTTAATAGTAACTGTGTTTTCAAAGCACTGACATAAATGAATTTTAATTTATTGAACTCAACATTAATTTTATTTGCTGAAATATTAATCATCTATTAATATGATCAACTTAAAATCAAAATTTTTATTTTGGAATAGTTCGAGCAATGAGTTTGGCAGTTTGGCCACCAAATGACACAGATTTTAATCAGGCATCGCCTCAAGACACATAACTGCTACGTTTTCGACCGTTACATTTATTCTACAACGGTAAATGAATTTTTGGAAAGACTGTGCAAAAGAAAGATGTATACACTTCATTTTTTCTCTTTTTGTATATACAATATCTCTTGATATTGTACCTCTTTCATTTTATCTCTTCTGCTTCCCACTCAGCTCTACGAGTGGCAATTTTTTTTTTAACAGTGCCGGGCGCGGCTTACGTAAAAAAAAACTGACTTGTATTAATCATATGTAGGTTCTAGTTGTCTTTAGAGCCCCCATCAACTTCAAATCATGTAAACTCATTCAATATTCAAGATTTTGAAGTGCTGTTTGCACATAATTTAATGTTTTTATTGGGAATAGGTAGCAGGAGGTTTAGTTTTCAGTGTATTAAAGGTATTGCTGTGTTCCAGAGTATGTTCTGAATTTCAGTACCTATGTTTTCCTAGTTTTTTTTTTGTACCGTACTTCTCTGGAAAAACCCTTAGACATGATTACTCAACATAACATGTGAATTCATTTGTGCACTTGTGTGTAAAAATGAGTGCAGAGTGCATCATGCAAACAGCATTTTTCAGTTAAAAACATCATATTTGCTATGTCATGAGAAGAGAAAATTGCTGTCGAAAATAAGGGTGAAAAATAATGAGCTACCACTTTTTTCTAAAACAAACACTTGTGTCATGCTTGCTTTTGCTTGAAACGATGTGGTTTGAACATTTACCTGCTTTGATGCACTTGACCTCCGACATGATTTTGGTGGCGCCGGCCCGTGAAATTTCTGTGGCAATATTTGATAAGACCATGCCAATTCCAGGAGAGGAAACCAGAAAAATTTCTAAAAAATATTTGAACAGACAGGCCTATCGACATACGTAGCCTTTGAAGTGAAGGCCACACTCAGTAGTAATTTTTTTTTTATTTGACTGCTTTTGCGGGGTCGAGATTGGTAAAAGTCATGGCTAGAGAGGGTTTTGTGTTTTTTTTGTGTGTGTTCCTCATGCATACTTTCACGTCCCGTGGCATTGCACAGTCTTTCCAAACGTTGTGCCCATGCTGTCTGCAAAATGGTGTGTTGTAAATTTATCTGTAGCATGTGTTGTTCTTTCTTCCCTGAAGCACTTTTTTGCACCTGTCTTGTATCACTCCTATATGTGTTGTGTGTGCTTTCTGGGAATGTAATGTGCTGAACCTATTCACAATCACATGGTCTTTGTTTTGCATATGTTCAACTATTGCTCCTTTCTTTGTAACCCTGCTGTTGGTGATCTGTTCTGGGCTGCAGACATGCTAAAAAAATCATGGGTGAGATCTTTAAAGATTTTCAATTTTTTCTGCACTTTCTGTACAAAATGCTTTTACTAAATAGTCTCTTTGATTTCCTTCACTTTCTGTACTTGTGCAGGTCTTGTAT
>WBZZ01002560.1:77500-112412 GCA_019918135.1 Paulinella micropora | reverse complement strand
TTTGATTGCATTTCACCATATGCGGATGAGTTTCCGTCCCTATCAAAAGAAGAAAAAATGTTTTCAGGCCTAACTTAATTTTTTTTTTTTTTGTTGCTTTATGAACGCTTTCCGGTCAAGTTTAGCACTTTGTTCAGGTGTCTAGATTTGTTGCACTCTCAAAATCGCTTTTCGAACACTACATTATGGGTGGTCGCTCTGTCGACAAGTCTTACCTAGCCTACAAATGGTGGATCACACCTGAGTTGCAGCTTGTTGTCTCTCTCCTGGAGTTTGGAGGAGAGCATGAGACTGAGCACACGGGTCAAGTCGAGAGCTCTGTCGATCTCGGTTTGATGTGGAGGTTTGGGTGTAAGCAAGAGGTGCTACTAATTACAACTTCAGCCCTCGAGTTTGGAACATCCAGGTGTTTGTAGCTGACGCAAGCAAAGAGGAAGGTGGAGACTTCAAGACATTTGCCTTGATGCATGAACTGTGCCTGACTGAAGCTTACTTTGTGAGCTGGCCTGAAGAGGGTGTGACCTGGGACGCGAAGCTGTACAACATCTTGTCGAAAGCTTAAGGTGCAAAGTCGCAAGCTCCTACAAGTCAGCAAGCTCTCTCCTTAGTTCTAGTTGTTTGTTGTTGCTTTGTGTCTAGATCTGTTGTTGTAGTTATTGCTTGAATTTGAACAAGTTTCAATTATGGGCTGTGAGTTCATGGCGGCCATGCTTGCCCGAACTCTGTTTTTGGGTTCGGGTCACTATGATTTTTTTTCTTTTTTTTCCTGGTTGTAGGGGCTGTGAACTCTTGCGTCAAAGGCTGTCAACAAGAGATGGATCAAGATGCTGAGGTCTTCAAACCAAAAATATACTATAATTTTCTTTTGAGCTTGAGTCGTGAATGTCACACGATTCTTTGTTCCACTTCGTTTTTGTTTTTCCGTTTCAAAAAAAATAGTATATTTTTCATCAGAGTCTCACGTCTTCAACCACGATGCCATCATTGTCTCGTGCTGAAAATATGCAATATTTTTCAACTTAGGATGGTTCCAAGCAGGAGGCCAAGGGGACAATCGCTGATTCGCAGGCTGCCCCGGCTGATCCTGCCTCTGTTTTCCATCCAGCAATTCTCTTGCTCGTTCTGCATCCGCGTCGAGAGTTCTGAGGGCAGTGCTGCAGCTACTGACATTGCTGGAACCGAAACCGAAGAGGAACTTCCACCCGCCGACAGTGCCGTTGCTAAATGATTCATGTTTCTGCTTACTTAGCTGCAGGCAGGCCCAAAAGCACCGCATCCGTAGCCTCTTCGGACACACAGCCTTCGAGCTCTTCATCGAGTAGTTCTTCGAGCTCTTCATCGAGCAGTTCCTCAGCATTCACTCCATTGCGAACCATCCCCTCGACCAAAAGGCAGCCCAGACGGCGGTTGGACCCACCACGCCTCAGGCCAAGAGCACCTCCGCCACTGCCGCGACCGCCTCTTCATCCTCGTCGTCTTCTCCGCAGCCCAGGGTCCCCTGTCTCCGGCGTCGTTTTCTTCTTCAGCCTCCACACCTGAACCATCTGGAAAGCGCAACCTGAGGCCTCGCAGGAAGTGCCCGAACCAGCCGAGAAGAAGCGCAAGATGAAGGGGGAAAAGGGCTTGGGCAGGAATGTCTCCGAGGCTGAAAAGCACGCAACTGAGAAGAATAAGTACATCAAGGGTCAGCCCTCTTTTCTTTTGTTCTTTCGTTGAAAAATATATCATATTTTTTGGGAAGGAAAGTCAGACAGATCACTTGTGATAACGAGTTCGATGTTCCAACTGAAATCATAGAGTGGTGGAAGCCACTACAATTCACAAGACTAGCGCTCCAGGCGACAAAGATGGCAATCCCATAGCTGAGAAGGTCAATGATATCACAGCCGGACCGGCCCGGGCCATGCAATACGAGGCTAACTTGCCCCACAGTTTTGGGCAGAGATGGAGCATACAGCCACAACCTTGCACAACATTATACCGGCCACGACAGGACCTAGGAAAGGCACGTCGCCTTCTGAGCAATGTCTTGGCTATAAGCCAGCTATCCGACAACTAAAGCCTATAGGATGTTAGGTGTAATGTATATAGGAAAGCAGGTAGGAAAAGGAAACTATAGGGGAAAGCGCGTAATGTTGCTTGGATACCAAAGGGCCCCCATGAGCAGACATCCGGACTTGATCACTTGTAGTAGTATGTCTGTGCTAACAGACAATCGGACAGACACTTACGAAGAAAGTAGTATTTACTTTAATGACACTGAACACCGAATTCCGTATTGCAGTCGTTACAATAAACAACTTGTCTCGTATACAACTTGGTGTATAGAATTGTGATAAATGAATAATGAAACAATATCACGTATGAAACCGGAATAGTCAATGTAATTATGATATGCCGTACTACTATATATATCTGGATCGATAGCAATGAGATCATAGAGTAAAACAATCACCGAAATATGCCTGTCAGTATATTTATGTTACCAGTGCACAACCAAATATAACAGCAATTGAGGTGAGTGTAATGAGTGGTGTATATAAGCAAGTATGCCACCGAGGCCAAGCAAGACGAACTCCGCCAGGTGCAAAGGGCACTTGTCCAACAGATCGAGCAGGTGACCCTGGGAAGGGGGTTTGAGAAATATGGTATCACCGGAGCAGTTCCCTATGATTACTACGAAAACGGAGAAGAGTTGGATGCGCGTGGCCTGCTGAACATTAACGTGGGCAGACGCTACGGCGAATCTGTACCCGTTACTACGCGCTTGGTGTTGTATTGCAAGCACACGATCTGGACCGCAAAGACGGTGATGGAACTCAGCTTGTCGCTGGACCAAGACAAGGACACATACGAACATCAATTCCTCAGGCATCTGCCATTGGACGGCATTTTATCGGAAGTGCGGAGCAGCGACCAAATCACAGAAGCCGTACAGAAAATCCTTTCGTTGCCGATGCTGAATTTGTTGGGAGACGCCTACAGAGCTGAAAGACATTGCACCCTGAAGTGGGAGGATCTGCTCGCAAAGGGGGTAACAGCTCCTGTCCAACGCAAGTGGCTCAGTGGCAACCCCAAGGGAGTGTGCGCTTCTTGCAGTGATTCGGACTAGGGCGACCACGGGAGGGGGGGAACTCCCGTCGCACAGGATCAGAAGAAGTCTACTCTTCTTTTTTTTTCTTTTTTTTTGGCTATTGGTGGTGGGCGGCTTTTTTTTTTCTGTCTGTTAAATCATAGCCTGAGAACAACGCAGTACGCCAAATGTTTTGGCGAGTAGTAGTAGTAGAATCGAAAAGAGACGAAAATGTTCTTTTTAAATAAAGTCTGTTTTATTACAACATTTCTTCAAGCTAGGCATGAATTCTTCTCGGGGACCTCTGGGTGAACAATATTAACCAAAAAAGAGGTCTGCGTCTCACCTCCTCCAAAAGGATTTGTGCTAGGATTCCTTCCCCCCTCCCCCCTTTTTTTTTCTCTGCCGTGTTCCGGCCTATTAGGACGGCTCCGGCCGTAAAGTGGACTGCGCACCGGCCTGTAGTTTGACGCTGGCTAGCACTAGGCTCTGGTATTTTCTAAAGCTATTCTCATCTATCTCTCGCACTGTCCCGTCGTCGTTCTTGCGCAGCAGGCCCTGCGTTACAAGGTGGTACAGGAGCGCCTGGTTCGTACGCATGGCGTTCTTTCTGAAAACCTCCGGGGGCATGGCGCGGTGGCTTACGATGTGCAACCGTATGCTGCTCAGCAGCCAGTGTTTGTTGCACTCGTCCTGCCAGCGCCGGCGGTACCACTGCTGCACACACCGCAGCACCACCAATTTGCTCCTGTCACCCCACTCGTCGAATAAGCTCTGCAAGTGCGCAAAGTCTCTGTTGTCGCATTGTCCTCTGGGCATGAACTGGCACGCGAAGCAGAAAGATTCGTCCGCGCCCGGGTTCTGCTGGGCGTCCTCCCTCTCGGCCTCCTCCAGCCCCGGGTAAAGGCTCAGCGGGCGCATCGGCTCGGACGGCGCGTTCGCATCTCCGGCCCCGTCGTAGTCGTTGTAATTTTGCCACCGCGGGGGTGAGTTTGGTCCGTGCTTCGTGCTGCGCGGCGGCGGCGCGAACGGGCCCGTGTACCTGTCGTCATCATCCTCGGCCGCCTCGTCATTTCCGCGGAATTCGAAGGGCACCAGCGCAGACGCCACGTGTTCCATTCCGAGAGCAGGGCGTGTGATGTGGAACGGCCTTTTAAAAAAGTAAGCCACCCAAGAAAAAAGAATTCGGTGTGGGCTGATTCTTTTTTGGGGGAGGTGGGGGGGGGGGACGCGGTTGGCTTTCTTTTCGCCAGGGGGGCCTGTTTGCTCCTCTTTTTAAACCGGTGTTCCCCCCCCCCTTTTTGCCCGAGCCCTCGCCTTTTTTTTACAGGTCCGGCCCCCCCCCCCTCCCCCTTTCTTCCTTCCCGGAGAGAAGGAGAGGGCGGCGGTGAAGGTTGGCGGGCGGGAAACACATTTTTTAGCTTGTCTGGCAAAGCTGTTTTCCCGCCCGCCAACGTTTCCCTAGCCCCAAAAAAAAGGCAAAAATGTTTCCCGCCCGCCGGCCTTCGCCCAGAGTATTCGGAGCCTTAGTTTTTGTGGATGCCCCATCCAACTTAAACCTGGCGCGGGCTTTTTTTTAAAGGACAGAAAAATGCCTGAAGGAAAGGCGTTGCTGCGGAAAACCTCTGATTATAACGAGTACTTCTGGAACATTATTGTGTACGAGCTCTTGTTTGCCGAGGGTGTCAGGGCACTTCTGTCCTTATTTCGCTTTGATTTTGAAAAAGAGCTTTTAGGCGTGGCTCTTAACTATGTAAAAGAAAAGATTCCAGGGTTTTGTGGCAGTTTTATTGAAGACGATCGAGAGCTTGATGATTCTATCTACACGCATTTTAAGAATTTAAAAGATTTAAAGGGATACCAAACGCTAGTGAGCGAGATCAGCGGCCGCAAGAGCCAAACAATCAGCAAGCTTTTGACAAACAAAGTCCAGCAGGAAGATTGGAAGAAGGAGGCACATACTTGGGTCACCCGTAGGCTTGAGCAAGAGCCGTTTGTAGAGGGCTTTAAAAATCTGGCAACTTTTCCAGAGGACCAAAAAAAGAATTCAAAGAAGGAATGTGCAAAGCACTCCGGGCATCATACGACAAGAACAACATTAAGTCGGTAGTGGCCGCCTGTTCCGGTCTTATGAACGCGTTGTGGAATGAAGACAAGCTGTATTACGGGCATGCACATTTGTTCGTCCTGCGTCCCCAGCCGCTGGGCCACATCTGGTGGCACCCCGACAACGTCCTGGGAACTTCTTTGTCGGGGGAGATGCTAACCGTGCAGCCCAGCTGAGCGATAAGTACAAAGAATCGTCCGTTGTCGGTCGTGATTGGGTCTTTGCTGGTAGCATCAGGAGACACAGCGCCGTGTGGAATGGCAAATCGCTGCTGGCGTCTCAGCAAGTCCAATTTCCGCGTGCTCATGTTTGAGCAACTAGAGCAATACCTTTTAAAACAAAATCAGGCTTTGTATGGTCTGTATATACCTCTGGCTATACTTGGGTCCATGAAGAGTATCCTGAGCCAGACATTTGGCGACAGAGCGTTATTGGAAAGCGAATTTGTAGACTGCGATAAGGCTGGGTTCTTTATCTCCAAGCTGACTATTCTTTCTGATCCACGGGCGCGCGGGTACGACTTTGTGCGTGGGATCCGGGGCGCAATCCTGTTTCCCAAGGGTCTAGAGCGGTACCGTGAAATTCAGACCGCGCAAAAGACGGAAGGCGCAGGCCAAATTTAAACAGGCGGCTTTCTGCCACACACACACCAAAAAAAAGAAAGGTCTCTCATACGGGAGAGGGCCAGTGCGTGTTTCAAGGTGTTTCTTTGTCCTGAGATTTTTAATAAACTTCCACCTCCTTCGTCGGGGTTAGGCTGCAAGCGAGGCCGTTTACGTCGTGCACAAAAAGACACACACACACGAGGCTTTTCCCTCTGTCAGCCAGGCTCCCCTTGACTGGCATCCTCCTCTTTACTAGTGTGTCGTCTTTCAAAGCTGTCCCCGTCGCGCAGAATATCGCGCAGCAGCAGCGCCAGGTCAGGCTCTAGCCGGGCCCTGGCACTAGTCACCAAGAATTTCAGGTCGTCTTCTGTCAGCTGCAGCAGGCCCGCGCGATCGCGGTATTGCAAGGTGCGCAGCACGGTAGTAAGCGCGGGCCCCTGCACGCCCTGCGCCTCTAGCTCCGTCCGCAGCCAGCGCTGGGCCTCTGCTCGCGCGGGGCCCAGCGGCGCCACAATTGGTAAGGCAGGGGCCTACAGGCGGTACTAGGCCCTTGGGCTCCGGCGGCAGCCCCTCGGTCCGTGCTGCCCAGCCGGCCAACAAGCCCTGGAAAGCGGACGACGTTGAACCTGTCGCCATGCCGGGAAAGGCACAGTCAATAAAAATAGCTAAGCTCTTGAAGAAAAAAGACAAGGCAAAACAAGAGGGGTGTTGTCCCCCCCCCCCCCCCCCCGCTTTTCTTTTCCCCTGAAATACAAAAATCTAAAACAAGAACACGTAAACTTTCGCGCCCCCCCCCCTCCTCCTCGCGTGACCAAATGCATAGAGCGCCCCCCCCCCCCCCCTCCGCCCGCGCAGCGGCCCCCCCCCTCCACCCGCGCGGCCCCCAGCGCAGCTATCTCCCCCACATTTCTCCGCCAACTTCCATTTCTCGCACCCCCCCCCCCCCGTTCTCTACGCATTATATCTTTTTTTGTTTTTACTGAGAACAAAGACTGATCAAACTGAGTTGCAACATTTAGCCCGCGCGACTCATCGAGGGTGTACAGAAAAACATCGCGGGGGGGGGGGGCGTTGTTTGTAATTTCTTTTTTTTTTTTGTTCACGTTGTTACCACCCAGCCCTGAACCTGGCGACAATTTTCTGGCACCGGCATCCCTGTGAATTTTGCCTGGTGCTTTCCGTTGCCTCGTTGGCAAGGTCAGCGTTCCAAGTTTCTCGCATTGGTCCAAGGACAGATCAGAGTTCTGCCAAAGCGGCTCGGCGGGCAGCTCCAAGGTCGTAAGCTCCGTGCACCCTCACTCACCACCCCCAAACGAGAAGACATAATGTAAATGGGTGGGTGGGTGGGGGTTCTTGCCTTTCCTAAAACCTAAACTAAAAGCACTTTTGTATAAAACAAAAAATGCAAATCTGAGGGGGACAGGATTGTTGTTCTAATTTTCAAATTTTCGAGCGGGAACAATAGTTCCCGCTTCTTTATTTGCGCAGAGAAACTCTGCAAGTGAACTCAATTGATTGTCACTACCGGCCCACTCTGTCTGATATGGTTATTTGTGAAATGACGCTTTTGCTGCGCAAGCTTGCAAAAACTTCATTTCACAACATACCATACATCCCATGATCGCTCTCCCCTCT
The DNA here is from genome assembly GCA_019918135.1 of Paulinella micropora. Taxonomy (NCBI): domain Eukaryota; phylum Cercozoa; class Imbricatea; order Euglyphida; family Paulinellidae; genus Paulinella; species Paulinella micropora. The sequence continues at coordinate 104,992 of WBZZ01002560.1, read as the reverse complement.
CTCCTAGGTCGCGAAAAAGACCTCTTTGGAAAAAATTTTGGTAATGCCATTTTCCCCTGCCAGGCCTGGAAGAAATGCCGACAAATTGCCTATATTCCCTCAAAAATTGCATTTTTAGGTTCAACTGGAAATTTTTTTAGGCTGACTAGAAATTAGGAATAGACTCATCGAGCTGTTTGCTGCTGAAAAATATTATTTTTGCTTGTGCTTTGGCATAGTCCATGATACATTCTTTCTGTCCACGATAAGATCCTAAATTGTGAATAAGTAGATTTGCAACGTGTGTAATGCCCCGAAACTAAAACAGCAATTATAGACGGATAACAAATCTGATTATCAATGTATCTTCGTTTTTATGCCTGTATTCTGCGCGTTCGTACCGTTTGTCCTGTTTCCCGTATGCAAACATTAGTCTGTGTATGTTTGCATCCTTATTGTTGTCGAGATTTTTCTTGTTAGTCAGTTTTATGTCCTAGTAGATGTGTGTGGTGTAAGTGTTTTGTATGTCTATTCCCGTAAATATTCTTGTAATCCATTGTAGTGTATCTGGAATCGATGAGTATTTCGTTGATATCGTTTTCGCTGTGAAGAAAGTGGTGTAATTACAAGTTATGTTATCGACTTTAAATTTAGTGTGTTGAGTCTCTCTTATATGTGGGTGGTGGTTGTGTCGTTTTTGTCCGATGCTGTTCCTGTATGCATTTTGAGCGTTGGATTTCTTACTAAACCCTGGTGCCGTCGTACTGTACACGTTAGGCTATTCTGGAATCCATTTCTGTAAGATTGCTCTGTTCACTGCATATATTACGTCTGCATGTCTGTATATATTATGACGAACTATATTGTTATGTGACCGATATTGAGTGCTATTACGAGGACTTGTTACTGTAGTCATGTCATTATGTGACATGATTTATCACTGTATATCTCAGTTAAATACTTCATTTCTCTTGACTAATATTACGATACGATACGATACGATACGATACGATACGATAAGATACGATACGATACGATACGATACGGTACGATACGATACGATACGATACGCTACGCTACGATACGCTACGATACGCTACGATACGATACGATACGATACGATACGATACGATATGATAGGATATGATAGGATACGATACAAGACGATACAAGACGATACGATACGATACGATACGATACAATACGATACAATACGATACGATACGATACGATACGATACAATACGATACAATACGATACGATACGATACGATACAATACGCTACGATATGATACGATACGATACGATACGATACGATACGATACTAGACGAGACGAGACGATACGATACGATACGATACGATACGATACGGTACGATACGATACGATACGATACGATACGATATGATACGATACGATATGATACGATACGATACGATACGAAACGATACGCTAATAACGGTTCAGTAAGTGTATTTCGTAAGTTAAATCGCATTCTAGTACAGCATGGGAATCGATTTTAATAAGCGAGCGTCAGTTACTTATCTGGTAAACCATAGCATACACCATCGTCGAACGGTGGTGTAGATTGTATTTGAGCATATTTCTTATGAGAACCAAGGAGTATCTAAGCGATTTTGACTCCTGCCTGCAAGACGCTCGTAATGGCCAGTTTGTTTTCTAAGCTGATGTCGCGCACATATTTGAACACACATGTACTTTTATCTGACCACAATCCTTGCCTCCTGATTGCTTATAGTTTCATTCCCAATCTTGCCGCCTTTGTAGCCGAGCCGATTCTATTAGAATGTGACGCGTAGATAGCTGGATCCAATTCGATGAGTGCCACTTTCTCTTTCAGAATACTGGACGGTGTTTTGCTACTTAAGTGCTCCAGACTGTTTCCCTCAATTTTGAAGAATAGAGGCGAACTGTCTGTGAGTGAACCGCGAAATAAATCTTTCATAGCCTGCAAGTATGCTCGAACCCATTTAACAGCGCAAAATGTTTCTGTGCCTTGACCGACATACACTAGCTTCTCACCTTTATCGTTCTTGAGGTGCCTCAGCCAGAGTACCATGTATTCACATGGGCTGTTGTTTATTGTAGTCGTGTGGAACCATATATCCTCCACCTTTAGTGCAGTGATATTGCCCACTCGTGTCATAGAGATCCATTGCAGCAAAATCATGGTGCTGTTTCTGCTGTCTCTCCAATCATTAAAAGGCAGTTGGAGGATCTTGAGTAAATCGTCCCTCAACAGTGGGTATTTGCCTTCCTTGCCCTGCGGGGCTTCTGCCACCTTTGCCATTTGCACCAATGGGCTATCGGTGGGGTCGCAGTAGGGAAGTAGTGCGTACTGCGCCTTAATAGCGGCGAAGTGCCCTTTGATTGTACTCTCTGCATAGCCGCTTTCGCACATGTGTCTCAGGTAGTGAGCGACAGTCTCTGCTGTGGTAGGAAAGCATAGTCGGTTGTGTGCGATACACCAATTGATGAATTGCTTGCGTGAGGATGCATATGCGTCCATCGTTGACTGTCTTTTCTTGCCTTGGCTTGCCCATATTGCTATGTCAAGGTCGTTAAGTACGACGTGGCCTGTAGTAAGAAAACAAATTTAATTAGCAAAATCAAATAAGACTGCAAGCATGTGCCACTGAGGTCTATGTATATGTAGCGGGTGTGTGGGCCATGTTGGTGCTAGCGTGTACGCAGCGGACGGTAATGGGAATGAATCCCTCGCGTGTTCAAGCACTTGTGGCCACCAAGGTCTTCCCTGCCATTTGGGTATCACAAACGCAACTCGCTTGCGTTCTTTCAGTGCGAGAAGAATTGACTGTCCTATCTGCCCGAAGTTCGGTGCCCACACGTCTCTGATCGTTATGTGCCATCGGTAGGTGATTGTCTTTATGATATCCGGGTGGACAGTCAAGCTAGTCAAGCCGGCAGTCAGTGCCTTTGAGTTCGCGTCTGCCCTTGTGTTACGTGAGCGTTCCACCCATCCCCAGAGTTTGTTTTTGATGTTGAGCAGCTGCGTGTATACATCGTCAATTATTTTGCATAACTGCGTGAGGTGTGGGCATTTTCGTGAGCAGCCTTTCTGTAAGTCTATTACAGCGTTGGCTGAATCGAAGACCGTGAGTACGGTGTTGCTATTACTCAAAATATGTCTGAAGTGTAGTGGGACCACTGTGGCTGCCCAGAGCTCTCTATGGGTGGAAGAGGTGCCGATGAGTTCGGTGTGCAATGGTATAGTCACGTCCATATTTAGTACGTGGCCACCTACTGCAAATTCCCCCGCGTCGAGCCTCAGCTCGATGTCAGTCCGTTTGCATTTCAGTGGGTCTCGCAAAATGTGGAGCCAGTATTGGAGTTCTTCACTGAGCTCCGACCCTGTTGAGGTGCAAATGGTATCCCGTTCGATCCTCTTGCAGTGCACGACTGTTGCCGGCGTGACTCGCGTGAACAGCATTGCATTCTGAAGCGCTAGTTTCAACGCGATGATCGAAGCGCAGTCGAGTGTAGCTGTTTGACTGACGCTCCGTGAGCAGAGTGAATGTCGCTTAGTAGCTGGAGGATTGAGCGCAGTAGCTTCAAACCTTTTTCCTCCGGTACCCCGATCCAGTTTTCTTTGCTGTTGATGATGTAGCCCAAGTATTGGACTTCATCTGCCGGCTCCCAACACGTCTTCTCCGAGGGGGGGAGGCCTAAGAGGCTGAAGAGTGCATTCACGAACGCCGGTATGCCGTCGTGAGTCCTGGCTAGTTTGATTGCGAACAGGAAGTCGTCAGCGTATTGCATGCAAGGTAATATGTTCAAGGCTCGTACCAGTCGCACCACCGCGCGCATCGTCTTTCCAAACCAGAATTGCGCTGTGCAGAAGCAGTAGAGTAGTGTGGTGTTCTGGTACGTCTTGCCGAACGACGAGTAAGGTCTGCTTTGTATTGAAAGGTGTATTGAGTAGAAAGCCCGCTTGAGGTCCAACACGAACAGCTTTGTGCCCGCGTCTCCGTCCAGTACCATTTGTATGTCCTTTTCTAAAGTCTCCATGGTGAATGGAGCTTTTGCTTGGAACGAGTTACTGAAACGTTTGTCGGTGCAGAGCTTTGTTTTCTTAATCCCTGCCGGGTCCGCGAGCACTTGTAGTGGTTCGATCATGATGCAGTCATCTTCGTTTACCTCCACTGCGTCCCCCCGCGCGACCATATCGTTGATTTGTTCGTTGACAAATGCCAGGTGCTCAAAATATGACGGATGATTTACAAAATCTGTGGCAGGCGGCGTGCGTTCGAATGTCAGCTCGACCCCATACGCTAGCTACGACAGTACAACGGGGTCGGTCCCAAGCGCTTTCTAGTATCAGAGCTTTGCCTTGATAGCGTGTGCCGGGTCAGTGGAGTCAGCACATGGGTTGCCACTGTTAAAATTTTCACCCAAGGTCTTGAGCCGTTCATGTGCTTGCTCCAAAGTGAAAGATGCATAGCTTTGGACATCGATTGTATGTGATCATAGGAGTTCAGTCACATATGGGATTTCCTCCTGTGGTATCGTTTGTCGCAACTGACAGAAGTATGCTAGATGTCTGGTCTTTTTGCACCAAACGCACTGCATGATCCCCGCATAGTCTTTGAATATTTTTGATTTCGGCGCATTTTTCGGTAGAAAATCTGATAGCTTGCCGACCAGTTTTGAGCGTGAGTGTCTGCCAGTCACAGTAAGAGATAATGATTTTAATAATAAAAAGTGACAGAGTTAGTGTTTGGGAAAGCGGTGGTAATGCAGTATTAAACATTGGCTTGTTCGTTGCACTTTTACATTACTTTCCGGCGTGTTGCAGTCGTTGTTTGACTAGTCATATCTAAACAGGTGGCGTGTTTGAGTGCGAGTCCGACCGTATAATATATTTCGAAATACACATAAAGAAGAGTAAGAGTAACATATATTTAATGTATATGTACTGTTTTCTGTTGCGGGTGCATGTGACACAAACTCGACGACGTTTGCAAGTATCACTAGTGCAAATGTGCAAGACGTATGTGTGTTTGTGAGTTGTGATTGAGTGTTCAGTTGGTAGTGCGCTGAGGGCGTTGATGTGGGTTCAGGGTCCAACAGCTTTCTGCGGTGTGCCCGCGCTTGTGGAAATGGGTGCAGGATACATGTGTGCGAGCACTAGATGGTATGTATGATGGGGGCACTGTTGGGCTGACTGTTATGTACCCTGTCGGGTTTTGTGGTTGATGTGGCGGGATCGCGTATTGAATTGGCGGCTGCGGCTTGGTTGGTGGGACTGTGTAGCCAGGGACGCCTTGCCACGCCAGCGTTAGTACAGTCGCAGTGCTCTGGTGTGCTGCGGTGTTGCCGGTAGCCGCGCGGTTGGCATTGCCTCGCTGTGGGCAGTCCTTGGCCCAGTGTTGCGGAGAGTAGCATATGTGGCACAACCCCTTGCCTTGGCTGCAGTAGGGGTGCGCGGCGCTCTTCGAAGTGTGTGCACTGATAGGTTCGCAGTAGGAGGCGATGTCCCCCGCGATCCCCAGCAGATTTGCTGCTTGCAGGAACTTTTGCTCTGTGTCTTCCGCGGAGAGAGGCGTCGGCTCACCCATGTCCATTGCCAGGGTAGCCAGTGCGGTAGCAATTGCGCTTGCATCCGTCAGCCGCTCTTGCTCACTCTTTTACACATTACTCTCCAGTACCACCATGATGATCTTTCCACCTTGGAAGTAACGTCGGTGCACGTGCTTCTAGTAGTTGATAACCCGCAGTGCGGCAACGACTTTTCGTTGCCTCCTACGGGTTGTAGATAACGAAATAAGCCTTCCTTCGCTATCTCCCGCACAATCAATACAAGAGCACAAAACAGCAAAATAAGAAAATCAAATTTTCAAATCAATACAAGCAAACAGAATAAAGAAATCTCTCTTCCTCTTTATTTGCTTTTAAATAAAAACAAGAAAAAGTTTAGAAATTTTTTTTAGGTTTTTAAATAAAAACGAAATCAATACGAAGGCACAAAACACCCCAAAGAGCACAACCGCGTGCGCCTAGAGAAACCCCAAGTTATCCAAAAATAAGTTTATTTATCATACGTAAATAAACAATTATCTCAAACATGTTTGAGATTACTTTACAAAGTCTCAAGAGACACCATCCAATTAATCAAACTTTCATCGCGATTAATTTTTTTCTGTAAAGCCGAAATAGAAGGGAAGACGAGAATTTCTTCCTCATCTCTCCCCACAGAAGCCAGAAAGAAAGTTTTCTTTTTTGGGGCTATCATGGATGAATCTCGTTCAACCCAAGCAAAAGAAAACTCCTCATTTCTCTCAGTGGGACGGCGAAGGAAAAAATTTCGGCTAGCATGAAGAGCAGTTTTGTCTGCTCTTCCAAGCCGAGCGAAAACGCGTGGAACCCTCACTAAGCGGGGGTTTTTCATCTCTGATGGCTCTTTTTCTTCAAGCTCGCCCCAAGGCTTCCAAAAACCTGCAACAACATTTAATTATTATTAAATAGAAATGATAGATTGAGGACTTACCCGCAGGAGCAGGAGTTGGATTGAGGTTCAATTCACCAACTCCATCAGCTAATTCTTCAGGTTCTCCCATATTCTATCACACACACCAAAAAAGCATGTGTAATAGAAATTTCTTTGAATAAGGGTGGGGTTTGAACCCCTTGGTTTTGAAAAAAACCAATGTATGTTGATAATGTTGATTTCTAAGCAAAATCACCATATTTTAAATCAACATTTTACACTAAAGTCTTTTTATTCCGAGTTGCTATCCGCACTCTCGGTTCTGTAGACTCTGTGCATGTTTCTGTTATGTTCTCGTTTAATGCTAACATTAATACTATCATTTACGTATTCGTTAATACCATCACTGGAGTATTTATTAAACGAAGAATTAAACGATAAATGTTCTTTTTCAATACCAACGAGAATTTTATTCATAACAATAGCGGAAAGTTGGCCACGATTGTCATTTTTCCACTTATAGAAATTATCACGTTCTTTGTTTATTTTTTTTTCCAATTTCTTTTTTCTCAAGCGAACAATTCGGTCTTCCTCTACTTCATTATTTTCAATACTTTGTCGTTTCAACATCTCATTGATAGCATCTAGTTTTACTATGTCGGGCTGTTTCTTTTCAACGAGACGAGAAATTTCTTTATTTGCTTTAGAAATTCGTTCTTCGCAAGCGATTTTATCCTTTTTCAAGCGATCTATTCCTCTCTTCATTGTTTCAAGTATTTCAATCCATTCTTTTTTGGTTTTAAGTCTACTTGGAATTGCGTCTTCAGCCATACTTGTTGCGTCAAAAACACCTTACTGCGAAATTTTTGGTTGCGTCAAAACTTCGCTTTTTTGGCGCAGTGACGCACTGGCGCATAGAATTTCTAGAATTTTATTAAAAAATATACTGGCGGCAATACTTCAAATACCATTTTTTCTTTATCATTGGTAGGCTATGTGTGGGATTATACCAATGGCTTAGGCGTAGTCATTGAGATTTTATGTTGCGGGTTCAAGTCTTAAGGATATTTTTCCACACATGAATGCCTTTTTATTTTTTATTTTTTTTACCAAAGTTGAATTTCAACTTAACTTACAAATCTAATATTACCTTAGCCTTTTTTTCTCGCTTACTACTCCTGATATTCTCTGGTTGAATGTCTTCTCTTTTTAATAATTCCTTCGTCTTTTTTTCTTTAATAATTTCTTTGGTCTGCTCTTTCATATCTTTTTCTTCATCAACGGGTTTATCAAAATCAGTTTTCAATAAATCACGTGGGCTTACCAACTCATCGTTATTTAGTATGATTTTAAACCCTTTCCTACCTTTGACTTTATAAATAAATTTGCTGAAAGTCTTACCACCTTTTGAAAAAACATTTCTTTTATTTTCTTTTCTCACACTATCACCAACATTGAATTCATTAATTAAATTATCACGTGTTATTGTCTGTTTATTTTTGTCTCTTCTAGCAAAGACATCTACTGGTTTCGCTTGAATTCATCTATGAACTTTATGATTGTACGCATTTACTAAGTCTTGAATATAACTAACCCAATCAAAATTACGATTAGTTTCAAATAATAAATCCAACCACCTTCTAATACTTCTTATCACTCTATCCACGACCGCAAGCGCTCTATGGTCGCCGACTTCAACGACATCGTGTTTAATTCCATTTTCAATAAAATAATCACGAGTTGCTCCTTTGTATTCTCCTCCGCTGTCGGTAGTAATTGATTTCGGTTTATAAGGTATAGACTTTAAAGCATAATATACTTCTTTCGCTGTTTTATTTTTTAATGGTATGATTATTAAAAATCTTGAATGACAATCAATCCAAACAAGCATCCAAGCATAACCCTTATTGCCTTTCTTATCTTTTATCTTACTCATATCCGCTAAGTCTAAGAAAACTTGGTCTAATGGTTTATCAACCCATATCGTGTTCCATATTTTCGGGTTTTTCTTTTGGTGGTGAATTTCAAGTGCCTCCTCTTCTTTTGTCCTTTTTATTTCTTCTCCCGTTGGCGTGTCCTCAAGTTGGCTATCCGCATTCTGTGCATTAATAATTGTGTGCTTATGGTCTAAATCGGGCATTATATAGTTAAAATTTTAAGAAACATTTTTCAATATCATTATTTTTTTCTTTCTTATTTACCTTTTCAGATTGATTATAAACATTAACGGATATATTTGACTTTTTACCCTTCCCTTTCTTCGGCTTTGGCATCTCTTCTTCACTTTCACTCTCACTACTTTCACTCTCCTCTTGTTCAACCACTGGTTTCTTTTTTTGCTTCACCCTCTTACTCTCTGCTTTCGCTCTCTTGATTTTCATTTTCGCCATCTTTTCTGCGAGTATGTCAGTAAAGTCAATTTCATCCTCGCTATCGCTAACTTCTTGCTCTGGCTCCTCGTCATTGTCTCTTTCATTAAGTATGTCATTGGCGAGTTTCTTATTTTCTATCTCTGCGATTTTTCGCTCCATATCGGTTTCTTCTTCCTTGACGGCGGTGCGGTATTGTTGTAAAACCTTCTTCGCATGCTCCATTTTTCTTTGTTTAGCCTTCTCCTTTATTCCTTCAACCGCCTTATTCCAATTTTCCTTTGAAGCCTCGGGGCTCGGCATATAAACTATTTTTCAATACAATAGTTTTTAATACAAAGATATATTATTCTTAGTATTATTTTTTTAATTAAATAATTATCGTTATATAATATGTCGCAATATAAATCACTCTTGGGTTTATCAGAAATCGCAGTTGATAGTCTAGATATTAAAAACTTAGACCTTACCAACACAAACATAGTGGGCTTATACACAGATAGGGTGCCAGAAGATGCTGACCCCGTAAATCTTTATTACACCGACGGACGATTTGATGCGAGGTTGGCTTTAAAATCAACGACTGACTTAAAAGAAGGCACTAATCTATACTATACTGATGGTAGGTTTGATGCGCGACTAACCACTAAATCAACCACTAACCTAGCCGAAGGCACTAATTTATATTATACTAATGCTAGGTTTGACACTCAATTAGCAACAAAGAGCACAACCAACTTAACCGAAGGAACTAACTTATACTACACCACAGCAAGGGCTAATACAGATTTTGACACAAGGATAGCAACTAAATCAATAGATGCTTTAAGTGATGTAGTCATAACAACACCAACCGATAACCAACTACTCATTTATAGCACGGGGCAATGGAGAAATGTTGCTTCACCTTTTCTAAGATTGGATGGTCTCGCTATGATGTTTGGAGATTTAAATATGGGGGGTTTTAATGTAGCAAATGTCGGTAATGTTGATGGTGTTGATGTTTCGGCTCTTGACACCGCAGTCGTTAAACTAACAGGCGACCAAACAATAACAGGAAATAAAATATTTACTACTTATGTGGCCGTAAAAGACTCAAATCCATTAAACACTGGCAAGTTATTCTTTAATTACAACAATAATATGGGCTCTATCTATTCGTCGGATGCGGGTGGAGCCACTGGATATCCACTAACTATTGTAGGCTCGTCCATACTTTTTGCTCCAACAACAGGGGGTGGAATGACATTGACAAATAATGTTTTAAATTTTAACAGCACGACAGCAATCAGCGGATTGCCCGCACCATTCTATGACGGCGATGCTTCAACAAAAGCATATACTGATACGAAACTAGCCAAGGACGGCACAACGGCTATGACGGGTAGTTTAAATATGGGAGGATTTAACATAACAAATGTTGGTAATGTTGATGGTATTGATGTATCCACCCTTGATATTGCAGTCGTTAAACTAACAGGAGACCAAACCATAGCAGGAACCAAAACATTCAGCAACATAATAAATGCTAGTGCGGGGATTGATATGAAAAGCCAAAGTATAACAAATGTTAATCTTGTTGATGGTGTTGATGTTTCTACTCTTGATACTTCGGCCGTAAAACTAACAGGAGACCAAACCATAGCAGGGAATAAAAAATTTACTTCAACAATAGAAGTGCGGGGTGCTACTGCTCCAACCGCTTTTGATGGTATCGGTGTTGCCTTTGATACAGCGACAAATATAGGAATGATTGCCGCACAAAAAATAGCAACTGCGAGTTGGTATCCGATACAAATAACGGGTTCGTATGTTGAGTTATATTCAGGTAATAATGTAATCGCGACCGCAACTGGCACTACACTATCTTTAAACAATAGAAAAATTACAAATTTGGCCACACCAACGGCAACAACGGACGGAGCGACAAAAGGGTATGCGGATACATTAGACGGGCAAAATGTGAAACTAACAGGAAACCAAACCATAGCAGGAATTAAGACATATAGCAGTGGTCTTGAAATAACAGGAAATTCAACGAATGCGTCAACAAAAGGAACATTCGTGGTTTTTAACTCAACAGCCAATATAGGAACTATCGGATGCCTTGATATGGGCACTGGTGTAAATTATAACTTTGAAATAAATGCGAAAAAAATAAGTTTCATTATTGATGGGGCGATAGTCGGTTGGGTAAATGCTTCGGGGCTAGATTGTAATAGTAGCAAAATAGCCAACCTTGGAACTCCGACATTATCAACAGACGGGGCGAATAAAACGTATGTAGATACATTGGACGGGCAAAATGTAAAACTATCAACAGACCAAACCATAACAGGAAGTAAAACATTTAATGGTGCGAGCACTACGATAAAATATCTAACTTTAACGAACAATGCAGATTTTAATAATCAAACCATCACCAATGGAGGAAATATAACATATAATGGGGCGAGGATATTAAACCAAAATGGAGGAGATATATTCTTTTCACAGACATCAGGAGATTATCAGTATTTCTTATTTACTCTAAATACCGCTACAAGTGGAACCGCGAACCAACGAGGTTATGTATTCACGAATGTAGCATCTGATGTAAAAGGGGCGGGACTTTATATTTCAAAACTTTTGGATAATAAAAGTGCTTCGTCAGACATCGTCCGTTTTAACAATGCTGGCGGTATGCGGTTTTATGGTGCCTTAGATATGAACTCAAACAACATAACAAATGGAGGAACAATAACGGGAACGACAATTACTTCAACCGCGGGTATATCAACAACAACGGCAACCGCAAGTGGATTAATCACGGCAAATGCGGGTATATCAACAACTACGATCACTGCGAGTGGCCTACTAACAGCAACAGGAGGTTCTAGCATAGTTATACAAGGAAATACAAATGGTGGTAATACAAGAGGAATATTTTTGTGGGACACTGGCAACACCAGTTATGGCATTTATATGGCTTCAAATGGAGGAGGTGCAAATACTAGAAGTCTAGCGGGAGGGTCTGCGGTTGCAGGCAACGATTTCACTTCTTTTGCTGTTAGATTTAGGGTAAGTAATGCTTCAACCGACGGATTTATATGGGAGAACTCGTCCGAACAATTGTTAATGTCATTAAACGGGGCAAACGGGACTTTATGGACAAAAGGGTTAATAACGGCTAGTGCGGGTATATCAACCACAACATTAACAACAACCGACAATATAGTAGTAGGAGCGGGTAAAAGTGTGATTATTGATAGAAGTGCTGTTGCTAATAATAAACTGGTTTTATATGATAGTGGAACACCTTCAACAACTGGATTTTATGGATTTGGTATTGCTAGTAATACATTAATTTATAATGTTAATGCTTCAACGGATAGCCATGTATTTTACTATGGTGCTACAAATGAATTATTTAGAATTAACAACACAGCAATCACTGCTTCAAAGGCAATAACGGCAAATGCGGGAATAACATATTCTGGGGTGCTAACAACGGCATCGGCAACAACTAATGGGGCAAAAATAGCAATTCAAGGGCAAACAGACGGGACGAATGCTAGAGGAATATTTGTATGGGATGTTACTGATTCAAACTGGGGGATTTATATGAGCCAGTCTGGGGCGAGTAAATCATTAAGTGGAGGAACAGCACCAGCAGGAGGAGTAGGTGGAGGATTAACTTCTTATGCTATTAGATTTAGAGTGAATAATTCTTCAACGAGTGGTTTCATATGGGAGAATGGTTCAAATACTGCTTTAATGTCTTTGAAAGCAAGCGATGGTCAGTTATGGGTATTGTCTAATCCAATTCAATATTCAGACAGGAGAAAAAAAGAAGATATAAACGAATGTTTGGGCTTAGATTTTATTAATAAGTTAAATCCAGTATGCTATCGTATGATTGACGACAAAAAGAAATATAGGACTGGCTTAATAGCACAGGAATTAGAAGAAATACTAACAGAGATGGATATGCTAGATTTTGGCGGTTTTATAAAAGAAATAATTATGGTTCCCTGTCCAAAGCAAAGAGCGGAATACGAATTGAAAGGTGTGAGTGTTAAGCCAGAAGATGTTAAATGTGTTGATAGTGGTGATGTTGGTTATGGTATAGGTTATTCAGAGTTTATCGCCCCGTTAATTAAAGCGGTTCAACAATTATCGGAAAAAATAAATAATATAACTAATGATATAGCCGACTTAAAAAAACAATTAGCAGAAAACAATGCCACCTAGATTACACCCTCCACCTCCACTCATTGATATGGCGGATGGAGAACTAACACCAGAGTTGAAGAACCGCGTTTTGGATATTTCGTTGAAGACTGAGGAGAAAAAAATAGAGCATGAATTAGAGGATAACTGGTCGTGCTGTTGTATGAAAAATAGACCAACCGACAGCCGACTTATTAAATACTTATTTCAAATGGGTATCATTATATCCATCATTACCCTTTGTATCGTAAGGCTATCTGAAAAGAACTTACCTTGTGAGGTTGCTAATACTTATGTCGGTATTTTAACACTTTTGATTGGGATATGCCTTCCATCACCTTCTTCAAAGAAGTGAGCACTCGTATATATGTGTCATATACCAAGAAGCATCACTACCCGAACACATTAAAGGCAGGGCTTCATCAAAACTAATACACCAATCTGACATGGGCTTATACACACATTTAAATTTAGTATCTATACCTTTTTGAATACAATAAACACAACTTATATTCTTTTTTTCACTTATCCGTGAGTAAAAGTCGCAGGCAGTCCGCGAAAATATTTTGATTATTAAAAAGTTTATGAGTAGTAATATAACCATGACTGACTATAAATACCAAAAGATTATTTTTCTGAGCAATGATTTTGCGGGAGGAAGCAAAACATTTAATAAGAATATCCAAATGTCATTCACACCCACCAAAATGAATGTTAAGTTTATCCACTATATGAACGACCAGACCGAAACCAAAACCAGAATTCTTTACATGGATAGAATTGGAATTATTGGAACATTTGCTGACAGCACTACAGCAAACATTTCAAATCTCGGTTATAATTTGGGTGTTGTAGGATGGACTGACGGCCAATATACATTTAAAATCCTTGAAACTGACAGCGGAAATATTGACACAGGAAATTTAGCGGGGCGAATTGTTGTATGCCTAGAGTTTCTTGCTTAAGTCTAATTTTTGAGAAAATTTGACTTATGATATATAAGATGGAAAAAATCAATAGCATTAAGGTGAAGCCCGTAAAACAAGAGGGTGATGGAAACAAAAAGGCCAAGGGTTATAAATTATTCAATGAGCCGTATGCCAACATATTTCTACTTGCCCGTAAGAAGAGCGGTAAGACGACAGCACTCTTTGAAATACTGAAACGGACAACAGACAGAAAAACTCGTATTGTTATTATCGCTTCAACAATCCACAAGGACTACATTTATAAAGCAATGGTTAAGCACTTTAAGAACAGAGGCAACCCGATGGCAATATATACCTTTCTCAAATCGGATGGTGTAAATGTCATTGATTACGAATTAGACAAATTGAACAGAGATAACGAAGAGCATGAAGGCGAAATTAAACAAGATGATAAAGAACCGATGGAGAAACCACAATTTTTATACTTTGGAAAAGAAGAAAAAAAGAAACAGGGCACCGCAGAGGTAAAAGAAAGGCCGAGCAAGTATATTTCTCCAGAGGTTGTTTTTGTTTTGGATGATTTAGGAAGTGGATTAAGAGACAAGTCCGTAAGCGATTTGTTAAAAAAGAATAGGCACTATAAATCAAAGGTGATTATGTCTAGTCAGTATCTGAACGACCTACGACCAGAAGCCATTAAGCAGTTAGATTATCTATTAATCTTTCCAAGCCAGTCTCAGGACAAAATGGAACTCGTGTATAAACACTTAGACTTATCTTTTGATTTTGATTACTTTCTTCAAAAGTATCACGAAGCAACAAAGGAGAGATTTAATTTTCTTTATGTTTCAAGTGTTGATGATGAGTTAAGAAAAATTTTAATTTTCGTTTGAAATAAAAAATTATAATTTTATAATTATTTTTCTGTATTATATATGCCAGTATCACCAGTGATAATTTCACAACCATCAGGATATAACATCGGATATAATCCATCAATGCAACAGAAGGGGGGAAAAAAGAAAACCAAGAAGGGATGTGGTCAAAAGGGAGGAAAGATTAACTGGGCTAAGGTCGGAAAAACTGCCTTGGCTGTTAATAAATTTCTTCGCGATAATAAGGTAATCTCTAGGACTGCGGGGGCATTGAGTAGTGTTGGGGTGCCTTACGCGGGTAGTGTTAGTGCTACTGCCGCAAAACTTGGGTATGGTAAGCAACGAGGAGGTGCTGTAAAGTTTCGCTAATGATATTTGACAATTTCACTCTCATTCGCTTTGCTCATTCTCGTTTATTGTCAAACATCGAATGGTAGTCAATAAAAAACGATGTTTGTAAAACACACGGGAGCGGTAGCGGGAGTGTGGATTTACAAATATCACAACCATCGAAAACAGATTTATTTTTTTCATAATAAAAAAACGATATTTTAGAATATAGCGAGAAATCTGGCGAATAGCCAGATAGAAGCGCAATTCTAAACTATCTATACAATGGTCGCTAAAACCAAAAAAGCAAGGAAACCCAAAGTCCGTCCACCGAGGGTTTATAGAAATAATAGCGGAAGGCCTTATATTATCCAGAAGGGTTAAAAATATTATCTTAATTTTGGTAAGAAAACAAATGATTTAAGCACATTACAAATTGTTAAACTTTTTATGAAATATATTAGCAAACCAAAGTCGCAAAGGGCTAGCCGCAAACCAAGGGAAAAATAATCAAATCTGATTTCAATCGTCTTGAACACGAGAACCGAAACCAAATACAAAGCAACTTACAAAAGAAATATGAGTTAATACATGACGAGGAAGAAAAGGAAAAGAAGAAAAGGGAGGATTTAGAAGAAGAAAAGAAAAGGCTAGAACGAAAAGACTTAGCAGATGTGAAGGAAAGGCAGGATGAGTTAGCAAGGATACACCGCAATGAACTATCCGATATCAAGGAACGACAAGAGCAAAAAGACAGAGAACTAAGGAGGGAGCAAAAACTCATAGAGGATTTACAATACGAACAGCAAAGGAACCAAAGATTGGCTATTATGCCACCGCCACAGCAGTATCAATATATCATGCCACAACAACAGGGACAACCACAAGCACCGCCACAAGCACCACCATTAGCACCACCATTTGGAGCACCACCACAAGCACCAGCCTTACCTAATTTAGGAGATGAAGCACCATTGAAAACGAAAGAGCAATATGAGGAAGAAAAAAAGCAAAAGCAGAAAGATATTGAAACACTAAAATTAGCAGGATATACAGATAAATTCATTAAAAAGATGAGTCTCAAAGACTTACAAAAAGCCAGTCAAGATATTCAGATGGCTATAGCCACAGCGACATCTTTAGAAAAACAGAAAAAGTTAGCAGAAGAATATAAAGAAAAACTTGAAAAGGAAAAAAAGAAAGCAGAAGAAAAGGGTAAGCATCTTGAAAATTTACAAATTAATCAATTTTTAATCTCTGGATTTTCAAAAACTTATCACCCAACCATTACCATAAAAGAGTTAGCACAGGCTTTAAAAAAGAGACTAGATAATGATGGTCATAACAAATTAAATTACAAAGACACTTCAAAGTGGATTATTAACATGATTAAAAGGTTTAATATTGATGTTGGAAGTGAGGTGAAAAACGTAAAAAGAAAAGTGGCGGATTATGCTAGATATGAAGAGTATATGGGTAATCTCCGACGCATCGGAGATAGTGAGCAAAAAGGTAGTGGAGCGAAGACATTAAATGAATTAATTGATAAGGTATTTTCAATAGCGAAAATAAAAAAATACTTAGCCCGCAAAGATTGGAAACACACAATGAACAAACATGATTTTGTAAATACTCTAACGAACAAAATGACAATAGACCCAAATGTAGATAAACAAGTTTCAGCGGATTTAAATGTTGATGAAGGGATGCCCCAACCGCTACCCCCTACGATTACCTCATCATTAGAACAACCACAGCCAGAGCCACAGCAACCAGATGATATTCACAAATCCGCTCTCCCGTCTGCGACTACCGAGCGGTTTGTAAACATCGATGGGGAGAGTAATATTGAAAAACCCATAGACGATGTTCATCAACAAACGAAAATGAGCGATATGTTGAATTTAACTGAAAATTCAACATTGGATGAAAGTGTAGTTGATGAATATCAGCAAGGAGAGGGTCGCGGTTTAATGACCAATGAAATAGATGACATAATGAAAAAATATGGATGGTATCTCGGAGCGATAGCCAGTGATGAAATCTACAAACTAAATCCAGAAAAAAGAAAGCGATACGGATTTATTATGAATTTGGACAATCACAAACAAGCGGGGTCTCATTGGATTGCTATATGGGTAAGTCTAGATAAAGACAGGAGTGTTGAAGTGTATGACCCATTAGCACTTTACCAACCAACGGAAGACTTTCAGCAACAAATGAAAAGGCTAATAGATAAAAGCCACCCCGATAGTTATTTGTTAATGAAGGTTAATCAAGTAAAGCAACAATCTGACACAACCGACACATGCGGATGGCACTCAATGAAGTTTTTAATGGAGCGAGCGAAAGGCAACCGCTTTAAGTTTGCTAGCGGATATACAGACTTAAAAGAAGAAGAAGCGGAAAAGTTGAAAGCACAGAATGGATATGGTAATTTTGATACTTTTATTTGAAATATTATTTGTATTATATACAATCGACTATAAGGGAGGGCGAAGTAGTGGTATCTATTACATAAATAGTAAAAACAGAATAACAGGCACAGATAGCGACTTTACACACGAAGTCAATTTGAAGGGGCTAGACAATCCAACACATTGTAAAATTCTTCATATCTATGTTCCAAAGTCGTATTACTCTGTGGCTTCACCATATAATACTTTTACTCTTAGCGAAGACGGGTATGAGGCTTTAATTACGATACCTGAGGGAAACTACACAATGAACAATCTAAAAAATAAGTTGTCGGAGGTGCTAACCGCAGACAGCCCAAATAATTATACTTATGTTGTATCCAGTAATAATACCAACATAGAACCAGAGGATGGCAAATTAACATTCAGTGTTTCAAATAACGGAGGTATTCAACCGCGATTTATATTTGATGGTGATACCCGTATTCACGAAGTAATGGGGTTTGATAGAAATTCCACATATTTCTTTGCCAATGATTTCATTAAATCACCAAATGTAATTATTCTAACTGGCGAAAAAACTCTATATCTTCAATCGGACTTAGTTGGTGAAGGAGATAATCACGTGCTACAAGAAATATACACTGCCAACGAAATACCATTTGGTGCTGTTATATACGACGGAAGCGGGTCTGAGTATGGTAAGAAATTATCAACCAGTTCAAATAATGTATATAGGTTTTATCTTACAGGCGAAAACGATCAGGCTATAAATCTTAATGGGTTAGGTATTGTAATGACTTTGTTGATTTACAGAGAAACAAATTATTTTAATTTATTTACATCCTTTTTCAATTTATTAAAACAGAGATAAATAATTATTTTTGATTTAATTATTTTTTTCTATAAATATATTTGTGTATTAATCAACTTACACTACTGCCTAAAAATAAAAAAAAATGCCAACTCAACACGGCGGAGAATTAGACTTCAGTAAGACTGATTATATCAGTGCTTCTTATCGTTTGAATAAACTTGTTCCACGTGAGGGCTCTGGAACCTTTGAGGTCACCACTGCTGGTGGGCAAGAACGATCATTTGACCTTATCAGTCGCCCGTTCAATCTCGCTCGGTCTTATTTGAGTTTTACTTATACTATGAGAGCAGCGGGCGCCAACACTTATTCAAGAATTTTTATGGACTGCCTTTCATCCATTAGACAAATTCAACTTCAGACCCGTAGCGGTGTTTATTTGTGCGACCTTAATAACCTCGGGACGGTTACTAAAATGCTTTGGAAGCCTGAGACATCTTTGAAGGATTTCCTTGACCTTCCTAACCACGATGTCGCCACTGGATATGGTTGTATGCTTCAAAAGTGTAATGCTAATGGATTGATTAACATTAGTGCCGCAGCAGCCACCAGAACAGATTTTCGTGGAATGACTGATGGTGCTAACAATGTGGCGGCGAGAACTCTTGCTATGTTTGCTGAACCTCCCATCAGTGCTCGTCGTCATAACGATGCCGCATTGACTGACGGGACTGGCGTGCTTTCTCCTGTAAATGTTAATTACAACGAAGCAAAATATCTTGTAGGTAGTGCCGAAAATGCCGCCACCGCTATCAATGTGAAAATTCCTTTGAGTATGCTTATTAATACTATTTTCGCTCTTGATAAAACCATCATGTTTCCAGAGATTTTGACGATGCGGATTGTGTGGAGTGCTACTGACAGATCTAGTTATACAGTGACTAATGGTGCGGCGACTGCTATTAATACTGCGAATGTCGGATCCGCGGCGACGGCTGTCAGTGCTGATGTTACTAATATTGCTTTGTTTCTGGCTGTTGAAACTAATCCTGATGTCATTCAATCCATTCAGGCGAAGATTGCTAGCTCTGAGGGTATGAGTTTTAACATTGATTATCCTTATGTGTATAAAAACACTATCGCTGCAAGCACAACACAAAACATTATTATGAGATTTGACCGCGGACACGGTCGCAGATTGAAGAAGATTTATCACTCTGTTTTCAATAATTCTGAAACAAAGAATACGGCTTATGACCACGATAACAGAGCACAGGCGAAGGTTGTAAGTTTTTACACCACACTTGACGGAGCACGACAGCAGGAGTTTAATATTGATACCTCCCTAGAAGAAGACTATATGTATTTGAAGACAAAGATTGAGGGTTCTGCTTTGTTGAATGCGGACATATACAAATATAACTGGTTTTGGTGTGATGCTTGGGATAACACTCGTCCGCTGTGGAGCAAAGACCAGAATGAGATTAGCGGACTTGACCTGTCTATGGAGCGACGATGGGAATTCATTGCGACGACTGCTAATAATGCTCACAACCATTACACCGTGGCCATTGCTCAGCGAGAGGTTCAAGTGAAGGCAAATGTTATTTCAATTAGTTAAGTGGGTAATTATTAATTTTGATAGTTAATTTATATTTTTTTAATAATATATAACAATGAGCCACCAACGAAACTTAATCGCACAAAATCCTGACGGCGAATTTATAAATGTCAGTGCTGGATATGATGGAAACCTTGAAACAAATAATTCAAAAACCGCTTTTGGTGAAGCAGTAGTAGGTCAATTAACACCAGTATTACAAGAAATCTTTCCATATACCATTAATACTAGGATATGGACAAAAACAGAAACAAAATCGTCTGTGTCATTCTTGAATAATATGGCTGAATTGAAAACAACTGCTAATGCTACGGCAGATGCTGGATTAGTAAGTAAAAGGAGAATAAAATATAGAACTGGAACGGGTGTCCTTGCCCGCTTTACTGCTATATGGACAACGGATGATACAAAAGATTACTATTCATTTATTGGAATAGGAAATGACCTTAACGATGGATTTTATTTTTACAAAAATCAAGCAGGAATGAATATCGCGCATTGTGCTGGAGGTGCTGTAGATTATATTGACCAAGTAGATTGGGACGACCCTTGCGATGGAAATTATGCTATGCCAGCCTTAGACTGGAGCAAAGGAAATGTATTTCAAATTCAATTTCAGTATCTTGGGTTTGGTGCTATTAAGTTTTACATTGAAAATCCCATAACAGGATTATTTCAATTAGTTCACATGATTGAGTATGCGAATGCTAATACTGGGGTAAGCCTGCGAAATACAACATTACCTTTTACGGCAGTCATGAGAAATGATGCAAAGACTGGAATACAAATTCTTAAAACGGCGAGTGCTAGTTTATTCATTGAGGGGTCGAATACTATTAATACAAGTATTACAAATACTGCGGAAGGGACTGAAGCAGGTAATATAACTGAAAGCCCCATTTTAAGTATCAGGAATAAAGCACTATTCAATAATAGCCTAACCAACTATTCAAATGTCTTTCCTTCCTTGGTAAGTATTACAAATGAAGATACTAAGTCAAATGTCGTCAGAATGGTATTGAATGGAACACTAACAGGGGCTGGTTTTGCTGATGTTGATGCCGCAACTTCAATCGTAGATACAGACACGAAAGCAACCGCTATCGCCAACGGAACGACAATTTTTAAGATTTATGTAAATGCTGGCTCTACTCAACAGATTAATCTCAGAACATACGATATTCAATTAACACCGAACGATGTTTTGACATTCACACAGAAGGCTGTGTCGGCAGGTAGTGGTAGTAATATTAATGTTATCGCTAACTTTATTGAAGACCAATAGATATTACATCGTTTAAAAGTGAAGTAAATAATAAAAAAAATAAACGGGAGACGATGTTCGTAAAACACACGGGAGCGGTAGCGGAAGTGTGGATTTACGAATATCAATTATATATATTTTTTTACCGCATCTTTGTTATTAAAATAAGGTTGTTGAATTAAATATTCAAGGTATGGTTTATCAATCTTAGCAACATCTTCAATTTTCATTTTTTTATACTTACCATATTGAAGAAAAATGTCTGCTTCACTTTGTGCTATTTCTTCGCCGACCTTAGCCTTTATTTCGGTGATACCAGTCTCTTTTAAATCAGCAGTCGTAAAAGGAGTGCTCTGCTCTTCGTCCAACACGTTTTCTAAACTATTATTATTTACTACTTTCACATTATCATCAAATGTGGAATGTTTGTTGAACAATCCACATTGGTTGGAAATCCCAACATTGTGTTTATATTGCTCATAGAAAGAAACAATATCGGGTTTAGTCCATTTAATAGTGGGTTTCTTAACTTCGCTGTCAATGTTCCATTTTTCAATTTCATTCAAGTAGTCCTGCTTGGTGCTTAGGTCTGTCATTGATATACTATTAATATTATTTTTTTATTGTAAATATTTTTTTACTTCACTTTTAATGTCGGTGAATTTATCAAACCAAGGCTGTTTCATAACCCATTCAAGATATGGCTTATCAATAACCGCTACATCTTGAATTTTCTTACCTTTATACTTACCAAATGGAAAAGTATCCTTTGGCTTGCCTGCCCGTGCCTTTTCAATCATTTGGATTTCGTCAGTAATTATCTTTTTAACATCGGTAAGAGAAAATGTTTCTTTTTTATTTTCAATAGAGAGTTTCTCAAACTTCTCACATAGTCTGGTGAGGGCGGTCATTGGTGTATATAGACTGACGAAAATTTTTTATGGAAAAATAATTTTTTTTATTTTTTTTTAATAATTAATTCTTTTATGTCCTTATATGGTATCCTCGCGAAATGCTATCATTATCAGTATAGAAATCTCGTCCGCACCATCTCGCCTTATTTACAACTTTTACAACATTCTTTTGGTGTTGAATGCTAAAGTGTTCAATGTGTTGCTGTTTGCTGTTTCTGCTCGTGTGTATCTTCTTCATTATGAAGTCTCTTGTGTTTGTCAGGCTTTCGCCCTTGTCCATTAGTTCATATGAAGCAGGATTTAATTTCTTCAAGTCCAATCCTTTTCCTCTAAAGTGGAAATGTGTTTTCTTGTCATCCTTCTTTATATACTCTAACATATACAATTTTGGTGCTACCCATATACCCCTTATTATCTTACAATTAGTTCCGAGGTCGTCATCCATTCCACCGATTGTTTTATCTCTAAATCTCTTTATACTTTCAATATTTCTTACATGGCTTTGAATGCTATCTGTATCCGTATAATAATAGTCTCTGTCTGGGTCGTTGTCTGGGTTGGCTTCATTCATATACTTATACATAATTCGTCTGCTGTATGCTAATATGAATGCCCCGTATTGAGTGGGTTTTGTAATTTTATCTTCTATTATTTGTTCGTCGCGCGGTGTTCCAGAGATAAGCCATAATTCACCATTCGCCTCATCAAATTTCTCAATATCTGTTATCACGTGTTTAGCCCAGAATTTCCAGTATTCGTGATTTTTAGAAATATATTTACTCACTGAGTTTATCGGTCTTTGAATTGTCTTTCCATATAGAGCATTCATAAATAACTTCGCCAATAAATACTGCGGTGTTCCTTTCTTTGAGTTTTGTTTTTTCTTAAATAAGTCCGATATATACTCTTTGAATACTGGTTCGGCTCCTTCTGTGTAATATCCACGATTGATTTTGACTTGGTAGCCGAGTTCAATCATATCTTCAATATCTACAGAAGTGAGCCATTGGTCTTTCATATCTCTTAACTCCCATTTTAAGCATCCTTTACTATCGCGAAAAGGTACGCGTGGGTGTAATAGATTTTTTGGAGATATATAATCAACATTATATATACCAATTTTCCCTTCCATTTCTCCTTCACATTCCTTTATTTCGCCAGTCATATAATTTTCAAGCATCGCCGTTGGATAAAGACTTACGACATCCGAATCAATAAGATAATCTACAACCTCATCAAAGCCAATTTCACCATTTATGTATTTTTGATATTGTTCTGAGATAAATCTCCTTTTGCTTGGGTAAGTTCTAGCACCATATACAGCCTTTCTGAAATCACTTTCTTGATTTACTTTTGGGAGATATATTCTATATTTTTTACGTATCTTCTTTTTCCAAAGATTAAAGGTTAAAGAAGACGTAGAAATAAATTCAGAAAGATTTGTTTTATGTTCTTCAAATATTGGTTCGTTTAATGTTTCATATAATTCTTTCAACCCCATAACATCCTTCTCTAAATACACCAAACATTCTTTTTTCATTCCATCATCCATCTCTTCCCATCGTTTCGCTTTTTCATGGTCAAAATCGCCTTTCAAAACATTACATCCCAAACTTTCAAGGTTCTTTTTTAGGCTTCCTTCAGTATGCTTAGAAATATCCCAAAATTTCATATTTTTATATTCCATTGAAATAATGGCACCATTATTAATCAATGGAGTGTCTTTTATTTTCTTTTAATAAATTCTTTTTGTAAGAAGTAA
This sequence comes from Paulinella micropora, assembly GCA_019918135.1. Classification (NCBI taxonomy): domain Eukaryota; phylum Cercozoa; class Imbricatea; order Euglyphida; family Paulinellidae; genus Paulinella; species Paulinella micropora. The sequence goes on along the minus strand of WBZZ01002560.1, from coordinate 81,038 downwards.
TGGTCAAATTTACTTCCATTAAAAGCATTAACATATAATGTGGCTTTCGGTTTCTTCTTTTTTAATTTCTCCGCATATTGAAAGATTATGTCAATTAGTTTTGAAATACAATCATCGCCAGCGACATATTTAAAACCGATATCCGCAATCGTATAACCTGCTATATACGCGGTATGGATTTCAGCCTCATTTCTATATGTTTCTAAATCATAATGAAAAATCTCATCTTGATTGTTATATTTCATTTCAACAAATCTGGTTAATAATCTTCTTTTATCTTTAAACATCCCATCAACATATGATTGTCTGTCCTCATTACAAGTATGTTTAACAAAGTATGTTTTATAACAATCGGGGCATTTCTTTTTGTTTCTTGTTATAAAACCTAAATAATGATTTTCTTTGAGATAACAAAGCACATCAGCGGTAATTAAAGGGTCTTCATAATTTTTAAATGTCTGTTTGCTTGTCGCGTCAGTCAATTCAAAATATTTCCCTTTAATACAATATTTTTTTAAGATTTCAAAACCAACCGAGAAAGGTATGAATGAATTAGGTTCAAGATTAAATTCTTTTCTAATTTCATTACACTTGTTTTTGTTAATAGCAAACTTTAATATCTTTTTATTGACTTGAAAGAAACAATTATTACCTCTACTTCGTGGATTAATATGTATTCCTTCATCCGTTCTATGTTTTTTATCCCTTCCTGAAGTATTACAACCGCCTCCGTCTTCCTGAATAAATTCAATCCTCATAAATTGAATAAAGCGGTCGTATCCATTAGCACTGGCTTCTAAATTTTCCTCATTGTATTGATAAATAGCATTAAATAAATTTTCAATGTCCTTTATCCTTACTGCGTTGAAAGTTTTCCATCTATAAAACTTTTCATCATCAATATCTGTAATATAAGCAAACTTGACATGAATACTCGCATTCTCTGTCATACATCTGCTTCTAACATCTCTTACCGCTCTCATTATTGTATAATCAATCTCATCCATATCATAGAAGTTGATATCAAGTTTTTTAAAGCGGTATGTGAGTGAATTTAAGGCTCTATTTCGCACTGGTCTTAACTCAATAAGTTTTACCTCTCGCTTCTTCGCTAATCTCGGACTTGTCCGAGATAGTGTCTTAGTTTCCCTTAAATGCGCTCTAGTCTTCAATAGTTCCCTCACATTTTCACTTGGTCTTGGTTTTGATGGTAAGGGTGGTGGCATTATATCAAAGGAGATATAAAATATTAGAAAAATATTAAATTGTTTTACCTTTATATATATATGAGAATGTCTTACCTTTAACATGAAATTCATAAAAAAAGTTAAATTAACTTTTGAGTTGAAATAGCACATAAATCAATATATTGACTTTAACTTATGCCCCTATCTTCGACGCGTCGAAGATTGCCTTCATTTCTTCATATTCCTTCAGTTTTCTATTTCGTTCTTTTAATTGCTCCTTCCTCTTTTGATTAATTTCATCCTTATTTCTCTTATAATATGCGAGAGCCTTTTCGGAGTTGGCCTTTCGTTTGTCCTCAGGTGTGAGATATTTCTTGTGTCTTCCCATGGTATATATATTAGTAATATAATTTTACTCTTTAACATGAAATTAATTATTATAATACTTTTCTATATCGTCGTTTCTGCGACATATACGTTCAACTTTATGACCGCCTATCATAATCTCATCTCTCTCCGCGAAGAAATCTCTATGAAACTCTGTTTTTTCGTGTGTGTATTTGCCGTATATTCCAATAGTCTTACCGCAGACACATGTATATTTTTCTTTAATTTTTTGTTTTCTCCATTCTGATTTCTTTTGCTTTGCTAATTGTTTGTAATCTGTATTTTTATTATCTTCTTCGTATTTTGATAATACTTCCTTTTCATAAAACTCCCTTGCTTGCTTTTCTGCTTCTTCCTTTGACCTATTTCTTGTTATACATATTTCTTTCTTCTTCTTCACACCATTCTCACACCATTTTATATAAACTCTATCTGTAGAGACATATACACCACCTTTCGTAATTTTTCTAACCATTTTATATTAGACATTTTTCTATTTACTTAATAAGGAATTTAAAAGTGTCGGATATATACATATGTTTTCTCTAGGCGCACGCGGTTGTGCTCTTTGGGGTGTTTTGTGCCTTCGTATTGATTTCGTTTTTATTTAAAAACCTAAAAAAATTTCTAAAATTTTTCTTGTTTTTATTTAAAAGCAAATAAAGAGGAAGAGAGATTTCTTTATTCTGTTTGCTTGTATTGATTTGAAAATTTGATTTTCTTATTTTGCTGTTTTGTGCTCTTGTATTGATTGTGCGGAGGATAGCGGAGGAAGGCTTATTTCGTTATCTACAACCCGTAGGACGCAACGAAAAGTCGTTGCCGCACTGCGGGTTATCAACTACTGCTTCTCTGTGATCTTGGCGTCACGTTGCCCCTTCTCTTGCTTCGCTTGGTGGATCATGGTGTTGATTTGCTCGGATAGCCGGTTAGTCTGGTCGAAGAAGGTAGAGTTGATCCCTGCCTGCAGTAGCATCACCACCTTTCCCAAGTCGTCGCTCGTAAGTGTGCGTGCATTCGAGGGATTCGATGGAGAGGTGTTGATGTGGCACCCGAGACTGCCCAGGCTTGGTGCTCGTAGTGTGTCTTGTTTTTGTTTGTAATGTCGGTGCCACAGCCACGCCGATGAATGACGATGATGATGATGCTGGTGACGGTGCGTGAGTGTTACCAGTGCTGCTGCTGCTGCTGCTGCTGTTGGATGCGCTCCCGATAGGTTGGTCATTGCTGGCGCCGGCGCCTGTCGCTGCGGTATGGCTGGTCGTAGATGCAGAGCTGCCAGACACACTCGCACTGCCTCAAGCCGCGCTGTGGTCTCCTCCTCCTTGGTAGTTGTGGTCGTCGTCGCTAGCATCTTCCTCGGCGCGTCTCTCTTCGTTGCTGAAGGCTTCTTGACTCGCTTGGGTTTCTCGCTTGACATGGATTTCTTTCCTTTCCTAAAACCTAAACTAAAAGCACTTTTGTATAAAACAAAAAATGCAAATCTGAGGGGGACAGGATTGTTGTTATAATCTTCAAATTTTCGAGCGGGAACAATAGTTCCCGCTTCTTTATTTGCGCAGAGAAACTCTGCAAGTGAACTCAATTGATTGTCACTACCGGCCCACTCTGTCTGATATGGTTATTTGTGAAATGACGCTCTTGTCTGCAATGCCAATTGAAATTTCTTAATGATTGTCCACCGTCAACTATGTCGTGATGAGTGAGTAGCTGTGAGTGCGAGTCGAAATGGTTTCCGGTTTGGTTTGAATTGTCATCTGATGCAGTGCGAGCGAACTTTCAAGCCTCGTTGGCTGAAGTTTTCTGCTTTTTTCCTGGAATGCTGTTCACTCCTCGCATCATGCGCGTGATCTACTTCTTCCTAGCATTTACCCAGGTCGTTTCGAGACTGTTTCGCACCACTTTTGCCATCTTTAAAGATCGCTTTCATATTACTGCACATTGTATGTACTTGAACACCAATA
>WBZZ01002560.1:67500-72500 GCA_019918135.1 Paulinella micropora | reverse complement strand
TCACTTGTCTTTAATGCTGAACACAGGCGTCCATGCGCCATCGGCATCTCTCCTTTGTCCTTGCACAGTTAGTCTGCGAGCATGGCAGTCACGCATGGCAATACACATGCCATGCACGTATTTAATCGCCTATTCACAGCACAAAGGCGGCACGAAGCGCTGCATGGCAGGGCTGGCGCTCCGCGTGCGCGAGGAGGTGCGGTATGGCGGGGTGTGCGCATGCTGCCTTGGCGGCGCGCGTGATGGGCGGCGGGTGTCGCCAGGCGGAGCATTGCCGATGGCGGCCAGCAGGGCCGGCCGGGCCACGCTCTGGCGACAGTACTGCCAGCGGCTCAAACCCTTCGCCACGTACCTTCCACACTACTCCCTCATGCCTCGTGCGAACCAACACCCCTCCAACCCCCGCCCTTCCGCCAGATACCATGTTCGTTTGCTTTTCGTAGGCTCATTTTTTTGCTGCATTTTAGGTTTGTTGTCATGTCTCATTTGATATCTAAGTAAAGTTACGCAAAGCCCCCTCTTGATCCCTGCTTGCTAACGGCAGCTTAGCATTGTCAAATTGATTTGCCCAGCTTGATTCGCACTGTGGCCGTTCCCTTGATCTTCATCTTTTTGTACAGGTCGCAGGCATCCTAGAAGTGTTTTTTGTGGGTGAGCATGCTCTGATTGTTTAGTGCAGCACCCACCACTATCGACGTGTATCCTTACTTCCTCTACCACGAATTCTCTACAGCGCCCGCCTGGATTTTCTCTGTCCAGGTCCTAACAGGTACACCCACCCTCACCCTTGTCTTCATGCCATATGCCTGTCCATACCATTTAATGCTCTTTTCTCCATGGGTCTTGCTGCGTACGTGCCTTTTATTCTCTTTGCTACCTTTCTTAATCTTTGTGCATACCCTGACGTTCAAGGTGATGCTGTGTGTGTCGCTTTCAAGGTACGTTCCTTCCCGGTCCAAAGAAATCTGCTGTGATACATGGTTTTGCAAGAACGCACGAGGAAAAGCATGCTTCTCTTGGTAGGCCTGATTGGTGCTCTTCTGGGCTCGCTTTTCTACTGGCGATTCTTTTCCACCACCTACCTCCCAGCGGTCTGTTGCTTTCTTGTACGCACCTGTTCTTGTCAGTTTAGTGCACATACGACTTCCTCTCCAAGTCAAAGTGGCTCTTGCTTCTTTTCACCAAGCCATCTCCTGCCACCCATTTCAAGATTTTGCAAATGTGTTCTGCTCAGATGTTTTTCTTTGGCACTATACTGGGATTAGGTCGCCAAATCCGCCTCTCCATCTCATTAAAATATTCTGTTTGTGAGTAAGAAAGTTATTCAATATTCTATTACTTTTCTTTGAGTCTATCCTTGGCTCTGTGTGTCTTGTTTAGGCAGTGCGCTGTGCCAGCTGGGTGTCGTCTTCCACGCTTCTGTCTTCCCCCGTAATCGCTACATAGCCCCCTGCCCACATTGCCTCATCCTGCCACCTGACTCCATGTCCACTCCTTGGTTTCCGATTCCCAAGACATTACCTTTCATAGTTCCAGCAGTGTACCATTTGTACCATTAAAATGCTCTCTTATTCTGAGCACGTGCTGGAATGTGTGCTCGCAGGCCTTTCACTGGGATGGCTGCTGGGTCTTGCTGCGCTGCTTTCGAATTTTCTAAGCCGTAATAGCCAGCCATTCCGCAGCTTGCTTTCCGTGCACACTCGCCTGTGGGTGCATGGTCTTTGGTTGCTCGCATGTGTGGCCAGGTATTGGGGCTACCCCTGCTTTCATCCTGGCGGCGCGCTGTTGCCCTAACGTCTGTCTCCCACCCTCTTTGCATCATGCACGCTCTTCACGTGCATGTGCTTATTGTTGCCGGTCTTGGCTGTGGCGGTTGACGGTAGGGCGCAGAAGCTAGTGTATTTTCGCTTTTCACTGGCGTAGCGCACCTAGGCTCGCTGCTGTCGGGCGCCTTCAGTCTGCTGGTCGCCAAAGAGGTGTCCCACCCTGCACATGGAGTACATCCCGGACTTCCTCATGCCTGATGTGTGTATGACAAAGCTGCATATCAGCTCGGATGACTTCTCTCGGCTTTGGTCTGCAACCGCTCTATACCACCACACCGTGTTGCACATCGTGCTGGTGCAGATTTGCAGATTTGCGGATTCGTTCCTGTGTGGTGTGTGTCAAGGCGTATGGTGGTCATCTGCGCCGCCACCAATTTACTTCCCCTCCTCGCCGTAACAAACTTCTTCCTCTTTGCTCCCGAATGTGACCGTCGACGAGACATAAATCACGTGATAGGACACATCTTCTTTTGAATTTTATTGAAGATTATCGAAATAGATGGTGGTGTTTTGCATCTTCTTGAGGTTTGCGTCTTTTGTTGTGTTTTCTTCGACCTTTCTGACGATCATTGCTTGAGAACCAAACCATGTATCAGAGTTAATTGAATGGATTTCGTTTGCATTTCTACTAATATATGCAAGGCTAGTGGAATAGACATGCGATTCCAACTATTATATTTATGTTATGTATATTACATATATGTATATATTTCATGCATGTGTGAATGTGTGCGTTGGCTTATTTGGTTTGTCAGTTAAACTTGGCCTTGCCGTGTATGCTGTGTGCCTAGCTGCCCTTCCTGGCTCGTGCGCTGCCAGCGGCCGATCGCCAGCTCCATGTCTTCGAAAAAGACGCTGTCTCATCGCCGAGCCCTGCTGTGGCTCCCTCCGCTGAGCTTGCCGAATCTGCCTTGACCTCTCAACCTCCGTTGCAAGTGAATGACTCTGACATGCTATCACCCATTGACTTATGAGCGGCACAGATTTTTATTGCTACTCTGCTGCACGGTGTTATTTATTTCAAAGATTTGCCTGCAACATGTATTCAAGTATGATGTTTTTGTCACAATATTTAGATACTACTGTGCTGAGCACACCGTCTGGAGTGGCTTCTCGTGAGCTTTCAAAGAATGATGCACTCAGAATAATCATATTTCAACTCGTATTAACTCAGAAAGGTATAGAGGAAATAACAATTACTACTTAGATCATTTGGGAACTCTCGGTTACGTCCACAGTAGCAAGCGTCGTCTTATAATATCATAGTAGCTTTTATTATGGAGGCTTCTCAACTCAGCAAGTCTTAGACAGCACTTGCTATTGCAATCACTGAGTCGACGTTATTATCAATGGACAATGATCTCCGCAATGGCTTCAGTTAACGACCGGCAACCGGTGCGTCCCCCTTCTACAGGTAGTAACTTACACAACGATGAATTTAATTAACAATGAGAACAATTCCCGCCAGTCCTCCGACGAATACTGTAAAAAGATGTACTGCCACGGAAAACTGCTTTCTGAGTTGCAGTGATATGAAACAAAAAGGTAATAGTAAAAACTAGTATCACCAGTACCAGAACATATATTAATACTGAGAAGAAGATCGTAATTACTATTATCCAATGCTCACCCTAAATTAGACTCCCTACATTGGAAAATCGTAATTATTAATAAATAGATCCTTCTCAACATCTTTTGTTTGTTAGTGGTAATGATCGTTATATTTAATAATTTAATTGAAGTTAGGGTTAGGGTTAGTGTTATCCGGGGTCCTTCCAACTTTTACATTACTTTTTTCTGCATTTTGACTTGTATTTTTTTCCCTCTGCCGTCTAAAAAAATAAATAAATAAATAATATACTTCCTCTAAGGCATACTGATGCAGCTGATGGCACGATCCGTTTCCGGACATGAGCCTCCATGCCATTGTTCGAGGTGCTCCATCCCCTAGTCAGTCTCTCGACTGATTATAGTGGCCACCGATGGAGCTTCTGAGGGCAGGACTACACTAAGCCGAGGTTATTCCGCAGTCCCGACAACCTCTTGCAAAACGTTGCCGCATGTGCAAGTCCGTACACCAAGCATGGTTGCTAGAACTACCTCAAAACCCCACCCATAACAATTTGGTATCCGCTGGGTCCACTGGCTATCAACCGGCTTAGCGGAGTTTAAGATCTTCGACAAGCGCCCAACGACCCTCCTCCCCAGCATCATCCACCAAATGGTTTTGAGTTGGCATCACAGTTTAACGCCGTAAAGCAATTGAGCTGTAAATAAATAATAATAATAATACTATATCTGAGTCGTACTGATGCAGCTAATGGCATATCCTCAACGGACATAAGCCTCCAATACCCTTGTTCGAGGTCCTCCACCCCCCCGTGTCAGTCTCTCGCCTGATGATCGGGGCCACCGATGGAGCTCCTGAGGGCAAGACTGCACTAAGCCGAGGTTATTCCGCAGTCCCAGCAACCTCTTGCAAGACGTCACCGAATGTGCAAGTGCATACACCAAGCGCGGTTGCTAGAGCTGCCTCGAAACCCCACCCATAACAATCTGGTGTCTGCTGGGTCCTGTGCTATCAACCAGCATATGCGTAGTTTAAGATCTTTTACGCGCGCAACGACCCTCCTCCCCAGCATCTACCACCAAAGGGTCATGAGTTGGCGTCACAGTTTAACGCCTTGAGGCCATTGGGCTGAATAATAATAATAATAATATTAATAATAATAGGCTTCCTCAGACTATAGCATCAGATCCAGATCCTGGACATGTGCCTCCATTGGGTCACCGGGGTCAGCCGATCCCAACGCATTGTCAGAACACCAAACAGACATAGCAGCAACAGCAACAGCAGGGGCAGATGGGGGCTGTGAAGTGCATGAAGAGCTAGATGCGAGGGTGTTAGCTGAAGAGAAGAACTCGGAGACACTACGCTGCGCTCCCGAACCCCTCTCTCTAGCCAGGACGTCCACACTGCGCGGACGGCCGCGCCGCGCAACATCAACATCACTTGGGGGAGAGGGTGGGACTGAAGCTGATGGAACCTCAGTGAGGTCAATCACCTCCTCGCCCCCATCGTCCACCCCAAGCTCCTCCCTTTAAATAATAATAATAATAATAATAATAATAATAATAATAATAATAATAATAATAATAATAATAATAATAATA
>WBZZ01002560.1:47500-65000 GCA_019918135.1 Paulinella micropora | reverse complement strand
AATGACACCCCCGCAAGGGTAGTTCCAACACTTCCAGACGGACCGGTATGTTCAATGAAAATACTGGTGGCACCGACGGGAATCGAACTGGCGACAGGGCCCAGATGGTAGAACTTGACCACTGGGCTATCACGGTGTCCATAATAATAATAATAATAATAATAATAATAATAATAATAATAATAATAATAATAATAATAATAATAATAATAATAATAATAATAATATGGCCTCAAGGCGTTAAACTGTGACGCCAACTCATAACCCGTTGGTGGTAGATGCTGGGGAGGAGGGTCGTTGCGCGCGTAAAAGATCTTAAACTCCGCATATGCTGGTTGATAGCCCAGGACCCAGCAGACACCAGATTGTTATGGGTGGGGTTTCGAGGCAGCTCTAGCAACTCTCTTCCGATGGGAATCGCACCTTGGAGGCTGACTCCGACTCTTCGTTAGGGAACGGGAGTAAGATGTACTCTAGGACGGGCGGGGTTGTGCTCTTGGCGAACGGGCCGGTCACGGTGCGTGCAACTAATCAAAAGCATCTAGCGACGGGCACTCAAGAGAGCGAAACGTACGCAGCTTCGGAAGTGCGGCATGACTTGGAGGCGATGCGCAATGTCATCAAGTCGCTACCGTGGGCCGATGGCAACTCGCTGGCGAAGGAGCTGATGGCGATGCCGACTCTGAATGTGAATAATCAAGCAAGTGTGTGTACCGCCCCCAACTCGGTGTTCGGCAAGCGGCTGCGACATATTGCGCTGCGGCATCATCATATCACCGAATCGATAAGGAAGGGGGAGGTTGCGATCAACTGGGTACCTTCTGAGAAAAACCGAGCTGATGTTTTATCTAAACGCATCGACAGTCCCTCTCTATTCAAGAAGGGAGCAGACAGGATCTCTGGCGATGGATCGAAGTAAGGCATTCAGGAATAATCTCTTACTAGACTCAGCTCAAGTGACTACCTTTGAAATTAGGGGGAGCATTGCAGTGAAATAGCTGTTAGGTAATTATCAATTTGTTTAGACTATTTCTGACAGCAGTTACACGTCAAATGATATCGACAGGGCTGATAGTAATTACCAATTTGTTTAGACTAGAATTATTATAATTCTTATTGATTGGGTATAACAGTACAATTACTTAAGTCAGCCAGGCATGTGCCTAAGTATACCAGTGCTATTTATTGGAGGTAAAAGTTTTTACTCAGTAAAACCTCACAACCTGATCAACTGCGATCTACATAAGTGTCCCGGCTCTATCCTGCCTCTGTCAGCTTTACTACCGGAGATTTTAATCATACTGTTTTTGTCCATGGGGTTATGGGCCTTGGAGCGTTTCTGTGCTAACGGATCACAGACGAAGACCGGGCCTTCGTTCAAGGGGTGTTGGGATCTGCCAACTCAAATGGGCCAAACAGATGAGAAAGAAAAATGAAAGCGGGTGAGAGAGAGAGAGGGAGGATTCGCCAAGTCTGTCCAACGAAGCGAAGAGGGGGTGAAGAGTGTCCATTCTTGAGCAGAATGAAGGACAAAGTCACACGGTCCTTTCCCAAGCTGCAGGCAGAGGGAACAGTGAGTTTAACTTTGACTGCAAAAGGGGGCACAGGGGAACAAACTACTTCCCTGTTCTGGTCCGAGTATGTTCCAGACACACATTCCAAGTCGAAGGCCGAAGGCTGCATGCTCACATCTGCAATTGAAATCAGAATCAATAAAGAGCAGAAACAGAAGGGAAACAAAGAAAACGAATGCTTCCCTTTTGGTGTGTGTTTTATAGACAAACACACAAACACGAAGACTAAAAAGATGAACGTCGCCAGGCCAACTTCCCAGAGGTAGTAGTAGCAGTAGTCGTACCAGTGTCCCAGACGAAGCAAGAAGGGAAGCCCAAAAGAGATGGAAAACGATGGGGTTGATACTGAGTTGCTAGAGGAGGCGACGTCACCACTCTATCTAAATAGAAGGTGGAAAGAGAGAGGAAGCCATAGGTAGGTAGGTATGTTCGTACATGTCCGAAATTTTCATTTGGGAAAGTATCTCTAAGTCATGATGTAAAAACCTAGATTGTGCTTCTCTTCACGGCAATAATGATTTTTTTCTTCTCTTGACTCAGTGTCACACAAATTTACAGTATTTTGCGGTTTTCGAGAATCGGGGGAAAATGCAGTGGAGTAGGAAAAATTGGTAATTGCTGTAAAAACTTTGATTAAATCGTTTGAAGTCATTCATGGATAAAATCGAAAACTAGTTAGTGAAGTCGAAACGTCGTGCAGAGGAGAATCTAACGGATTGGTCAAAATTTAATTAGTAAAATGTCAACGTTAGTGGTTTTGGCAGGTCGTTAAAGTGCTCAGTCTGATACTATATATTATATACTATATATATATGTGTGTATATATGTATATATATATATATACTTGCGGACTAAAAGTGTAGATTGGCATCGTGGCTTCTAACTTGAATGGAGTCTCTCAGCAAACCGGAGTGTGAAGGTATTATGTCAGTGAGTGACATGGTAATTACCTAATCAACGCACCGGCTTTTGCGTGACTGCCAAATACCAGCTCATCAAAAACTTCATGTATGTGGGCCGCGGATTAACTTGAAGCTCTGTGTCAGAGTTCGCACAACAAGGCTCGATAACCTGCTAGACTAATATAACTTATTAATATTACTAATAATAATATAATGATCCGGAACTTACTACTAACCGCGCCTGCAGTAACACGTGACAAAGCTTTAATAGCGCGCAGAGTAATACGACTAGCCGGATATAAGTAATGGCCCTCACGACACCGTTACTCTTATACGACCGGTCCATGTAGCTATTAATATTGATTATTAGTTCTAACACAAACCCCTGGGACGAAGCTGCTGTCTTGACAATTCGTTGCAACGAACGCTCCAATGAACAACGGCGTCGCAATGCCGCTTCAAGGAGCAACCGGTAACCGGGGCGCTCCCCTTCTCACCGGAAGCACTTACACGCAATAAGATTACCGAACAATGAGAACAATTCCCGCCCAGTTCAAAGAACAAAAAAGAGAAGTTGTAGTGCCACGAAAACCTGTCCTTTTGAGTGGCAGTGATATGGTGTAAAAGGATAATGGCTGAAAACCTAGTGCCACCTGTGCCAGAACAAAGACTTAATGAATACCAATAATAATTGTACCGGTTATAACGGTGATAAATGTCTAATTACAAATTCACATTGATCTAAGGACCCAAACAATACTTTGGCAAAGTGCCGCCCTAGCCTAGGGTTAATAAAATATTCAAAGTTAAAACTGCCTCACGAAACAATCCCTGCCATCAAACATAGACTATATTAAGCTTACTATGCTCAAGGTGTTCTTCTCTTGAATTCTTTTCATCGCACGCCTCTTTCTTACTACGTGACACTCACCATCCTCGCTTCCCGTTTCTATGTGAAAGGGGTAGTTAATAGCATGTGCGCATGAGAACACACTGGTTTAGGAGCATACCCTCAATTGGGTTAAAGAAGACGAAATTACTATGAAAAGCTCGCCGTAGACGCCAGCTTTTCCAGACAAACTTAAGAATAAGCTTTTCAGACAAACGAGAGGTACTGTGATGTGTTCGTTTATATTTCCTGTATGTGCGAGCACTTGTAAAAATACGGATATTAATAAATAAGTATGTTTTGATAGTGATGCAAGCGCAAATATGATATAAAGAGAAATATGTACATACGATGTACTGATATGTACGTGTGTGCACGTTAGCAGGTACATAGAATATCATCTATCTGGATCTCTCCGCTGTCCGACTTTACTTTTCGTAGGCATGCCGTAGTCGCACCGGCAAGGGGAAAGCGAAGGCGTCAGATATCTTCTAAAGATCCAGACAGATAGTGCGTGTATGTCTGTGCACGTGTGTGAATGAGTAACAGTGAGAACGTGCGTGTGTGTGAGAGAGAGACAGAGACAGAGACAGAGAGACAATGTGTGTGTGTATGTGTGCGTGTGTGTGTGACTGTGTGCGCGTGTGCGTGCGTGTGCGTGTGTGTGCGTGTGTGTGCGTGTGATTGTAAGTGTGAATGTGTATGTGTGTGTGTGCGTGTGTGTGTGTTTGTGTGTGTGTGTGTGTGTGTGAGAGAGAGAGAGAGAGAGAGAGAGAGAGAGGAGAGAGAAAGCTAGGCTGAACTGGAGGCTGCTGTGAACCTGTGGGCTTTTGACATGGTCTGCTCGCTCCTGGCGCTCCGTGCTGTGGTCCGCAAGGAACAGCTGCTGCACAGTTTGCAGCAAAGAGGAGAACCAGGACGACCTCAGAGATCCATCTCCCTCTTGCTCACGCGCCCTTGGCGACGCGCCTTCGAACCAGCAAGCAATTAATGGTTTGCAAATCATAAATAATAATTCATAAAGAATAAATTTACCAGAATTTTCAGTTTATGAGTTGCTGACCAATAAATCATAAATAATAAATCGTAAATCATAAATCATAAAATCATAAATCATAAAATCATAAAATCATATAATCATAAATTATCAAATCATTATATCATTAAATCATCACATCATCAAATCATCAAATCATCAAATCATACAATCATACAATCATACAATCATACAATTATGCAATCATAAATCATAAATCATAAATCATAAATCATAAATCATGAATCATAAAATAATAAATTATGAATCATAAATCACAAAATAATAAATCAAATCATAAATCATGAAACCACAAAATCATAAATCATAAATTTAAATCATAAATCAAAAATCATAAATCATAAATCATAAATCATAATCATAAATCATAAATCATAAAATCATAAAATCAAAAAATCATAGTCATAAATCATAAATCATAAATCATACATCATAAATCATAAAAATATGAAATCATAAATCATAAATCATAAATCATAAAATCATAAAATCATAAAATGATATAATCATATAATCATAAAATCATAAAATCATAAATCATAAATAATAAATCATAAAATTTTAAAATCATAAATCATAAATCGATATAATATAATAATAAAATCATAAAATCATAAATCATAAATCATAAAATCATAAAATCATAACATCATTCACAAAATCATAAATCATAATTCATAAAATCATATATTCATAAATCATAAATCATAAATCATAAAATAATTGAATAAAAAATCATAAATCATAAATCATAAATCATAAAATCACAAAAGCATAAAAGCATAAAATCATAAATCATAAATTATAAAATCATAAATCATAAATCATAAAATCATAAAATCATAAATAATAAAATCATAAAATCATAACATTATAAAATCATAAAATCATACAAACATACAATCATATATAATCATGCAATCATGCAATCATAAATCATAAATCCTAAAATCATACATCATAAATCATAAATCACACAATCATAAATCATACAATCATAAATCATGACATCCTCAAATCATAAATCATAAAATTATATATCATAAATCATAAATCATAAATCATAAAATCACAAATTCATAAATTCATAAATCATAAAATCATAAAATCATAAAATCATAAAGTCATGAATCATAAATCAAATCATAAATCATAAATCATAAAACATAAATCATAAATCGTAAATCAGAAATCAGAAATCGTAAATCGTAAATCAGAAATTAGAAATCATACATCATAATCATAAAATTATGAAATCGTAAATCATGAAATCATAAATCATAAAATCATAAATCATTAAAATCATAAGTCATAAATTATAAATTATAAAAGCATAAAATCATAAATCATAAATCATAAATCATAAATCTCAAATCATATATAATAAATCATAAATCATAAATCATAAATCATGAATCATAAACCATTAATAATAAGATCATAAAATCATAATTCATAAATCATAAATCATAAATCATACAATTCTAAAACAATAAATCATAATTCATAAATCATAAAATATAATTCATAAATGATAAATCATATCATACATCATACATCATACAGTCATAAATTCATAAATCATAAATCATAAAATCAAAAATCATAAATCATAAATAATCAATCATCAATCATCAATCATACATCACAAATGATAAAACCACAAAATCATAAATCTTAAATCATAAATCATAAAATCATAAATCATCAATCATCAATCATCAATCATCAATCATAAAAGCATAAAAGCATAAATCATAAATCATAAAATCATAACATCATAAATCATAACATCATAACATCATAACATCATACAATCATAAATCATACAACATTAATCATAAAACCATAAAACCATAAAATCATAAAATCATAAAATCAAATAATAAATCATAAATCATAAATCATAAATTATTATTCATAATGATAAATCATACATCATACATAGAATCATAAATCATAAATCATAAATCATAAAATCATAAATCATAAATCATGAATCATAAATCACAAATGATAAAATCACAAATTCATAAATCACAAAGCATAAATCATAAATCATCAATCATAAGACCATAAATCATAAACCATAAATCATACAATCATAAAACAATAAATCATAATTCATAAATCATAATTCGTAATTCATAAATGATAAATCATACATCATACATCATAAAATCACAAAATCATAAATAATAAAATCATAAAATCAAAAATCATAAAATCATAAATAATCAATCATAAACAATCAATCATAAATCACAAATCATAAAACCACAAAATCATAATCATAAATCATAAATCAAAAAATTAAGAATCAAAAATCATAAATCATAAGTCATAAGTCATAAATCATAGATCATAAATCATAAAATCATAAAACAATAAATCATAATTTATAAATCATAATTCATAATTCATAAATGATAAATCATACATCATACATCATAAAATCATAAATCATAAATCATAAATCATACATCATAAAATCATAAATAATCAATCATAAATAATAAATCATAAATAATAAATCATAAAACCACAAAATCATAAACCATAAATCATAATCATAAACCAAAAATCATGAATCATAAATCATAAGTCATAAATCATAATCATAAATCATAAATCATAGATCATAAGATCATAAATCATCAATCATAATCATAAAATCATAAAATCATAAATCATAAATCATAACATCATAACATCATAACATAGCATCATACAATCATCAACCATATAACATTAATCATAAAATGATAAAACCACAAAATCATGAAATCATAAAATCAAATAATAAATCATAAATCGTAAATCATAATCATTATTCATAAATGATAAATCATACATCATACATAGAATCATAAATCATAAATCATAAAATCATAAAATCGTAAAATCATAAATAATGAATCATAAATCACAAATCATAAAACCACAAAATCATAAATCATAAATCATAAAGCATAAATCATAAATCATAAATCATAAATAATTCATAACTCACAAAGTGTAACTCATAAAATCATAAAATCATAAAGCATCAATCATAATCGTAAATCATAAATCATAAAAGCATAAAATCGTAAGTCACAAACATAAAATCATAACATCAAAAAATCAAAAAACATAACATCACAAAATCATACAATCATATATCATATAACCATAAAATCATAAAATCATAAATCATAAATCATAAATCATGAAATCATAAAATTGTAAAACCATAAAAGCATAGATCATAAATTCAAAAATTCATAAATTCATAAATCGTAAATCATAAATCATACATCATACATCATAAAATCATAAAATCAAAAAATCAAAAAATAAAAAATCATAATCATAAACCATAAAACCATAAATCATATATCATAAATCATAAAATCATAAAATCATAAAATCATAAAATCATAAATCATACAACATACAAGCATACAATCATACAATCATACAAGCATAGATCATCAATCATAAATTCAGAAATCATAATTTATATATCATATATCATAAAGTCATAAAATTTTAAAATCATCAAATCATAAATCATAAATTCATAAATCATAAAACATGAAATCATAGAATCAAAATCGTAAAACGCACGCCACCTTCCAAAACAAAACTTGTTCTAGCGATGGAAAAGATAGTATATCACGAAGACGAAGAAGCAGCAACGGCGAACAACGAATATATGAACGAATAATAAATATAGATTGCTGGCTTTTGACCACATTCTCCTTGATTGCTCAATAATAATAACAATGATAATGATAATAATAATAGTGTATCTCCTGCCAATTGCTGAGCCAAAAGGCCATGTGCATCCAGTCCTCCATTCCATAAAGGAAAGTCTCCACACCAATCGGTGGAATAAAGGAAGTGACGGCATAGAACATTACTCTAGGAGCTTTATACCAATCAGCCTATGGAAAGGGACCGATGGCCTATGTACTCCCTAGATAATAATAATAATAATAGTGCTTCTCTGTCAATGGCTGATGCATTTCTGCACATGCGCCTCCATCGTCTCACCCGTGAGGGGAGTACGAAGAATTGACGATAAGCTCTAATGACACCCCCGCAAGGGCAGTTCCAACACTTCCAGACGGGCCGGTATGTTCAATGAAAATACTGGTCCAGAAATAGACCGGTATGTTCAATGAAAATACTGGTGGCACCGACGGGAATCGAACTGGCGACAGGGCCCAGATGGTAGAACTTGACCACTGGGCTATCACGGTGTCCATAATAATAATAATAATAATAATAATAATAATAATAATAATAATAATAGTAATAATAGTGCTTCTCTGTCAATGGCTGATGCATTTCTGCACATGCGCCTCCATCGTCTCACCCGTGAGGGGAGTACGAAGAATTGACGATAGGCTGTAATGACACCCCCGCAAGGGTAGTTCCAACACTTCCAGACGGACCGGTATGTTCAATGAAAATACTGGTCCAGACGGACCGGTATGTTCAATGAAAATACTGGTGGCACCGACGGGAATCGAACTGGCGACAGGGCCCAGATGGTAGAACTTGACCACTGGGCTATCACGGTGTCAATAATAATAATAATAATAATAATAGTGTATCTCCTGCCAATTGCTGAGCCAAAAGGCCATGTGCATCCAGTCCTCCATTCCATAAGGAAAGTCTCCACACCAATCGGTGGAATAAAGGAAGTGACGGCATAGAACATTACTCTAGGAGCTTTATACCAATCAGCCCATGGAAAGGACCGATGGCCTATGTACTCCCTAAATAATAATAATAATAATAATAATAATAATAATAATAATAGGCTTCCTCAGACTATAGCATCAGATCCAGATCCTGGACATGTGCCTCCATAATAATAATAATAATAATAATAATACTAATACTACTACTAGTACTACTACTAATAATAATAATAATAACTAGGGGCTGCGCCAACACCTGAAAGGATGGTTTGCGGTGCGCGAACACCCCCCCCCCCCCCCCCCCCGGGCCGGGGTTCCCGGGGGGGGGGCCCCCCGGACCCCCCCT
Source organism: Paulinella micropora (assembly GCA_019918135.1). Lineage (NCBI taxonomy): Eukaryota > Cercozoa > Imbricatea > Euglyphida > Paulinellidae > Paulinella > Paulinella micropora. Next base: position 55,535 of record WBZZ01002560.1, on the reverse strand, counting down.
TTCCCGTCGACAGGGTACGTTCAATTGCCGCAGGTACCGGCAGAACGCAAGTGTAAGCTCTGGTGGCACAAAAGCCCCCCGGACCCCCCCTGCCCCGACGACAGGGTACGTGCAATTGCCGGAGGCACCGGCAAGTACTGCTAAAAAACAAGGCTTTCGGCATTCAGGACACTCCCCTAACGCAAATATTTGCGTGAATTCCAGAAAAATTATATCAGCATCAACATCGAGTCTGGGGCTAGCCACCCTGCAAATATGAGCTCCCAACTCCTGTTTCCCATAAACCATGATTTATTCCGATGGGAGAGCAGAAAATAGGGTTTAAAAAAGGAATTTCGGCATTCAGGACACTCCCCTAACGCAAATATTTGCGAGAATTCCCAAAAAATCATACCGGCATCAACATCGAGTCTGGGGTTAGCCACTCCTCCTGCTTCCCACAAACCATGATTTATTCCGACAGGGGTGCAGAAATGGGGTGGGGGTGGGTACACAATTTCCATTTTCCCCCTGCCCCCAAACCCCCCACCTTTCACACCTTTCAGGGATGATAATAATAATAATAATAATAATAATAGTGCTTCTCTGTCAATGGCTGATGCATTTCTGCACATGCGCCTCCATCGTCTCACCCGTGAGGGGAGTACGAAGAATTGACGATAAGCTCTAATGACACCCCCGCAAGGGCAGTTCCAACACTTCCAGACGGACCGGTATGTTCAATGAAAATACTGGTCCAGAAATAGACCGGTATGTTCAATGAAAATACTGGTGGCACCGACGGGAATCGAACTGGCGACAGGGCCCAGATGGTAGAACTCGACCACTGGGCTATCACGGTGTCCATAATAATAATAATAATAATAATAATAATAATAATAATAATAATAGTGCTTCTCTGTCAATGGCTGATGCATTTCTGCACATGCGCCTCCATCGTCTCACCCGTGAGGGGAGTACGAAGAATTGACGATAAGCTCTAATGACACCCCCGCAAGGGCAGTTCCAACACTTCCAGACGGGCCGGTATGTTCAATGAAAATACTGGTCCAGAATTAGACCGGTATGTTCAATGAAAATACTGGTGGCACCGACGGGAATCGAACTGGCGACAGGGCCCAGATGGTAGAACTTGACCACTGGGCTATCATGGTGTCCAATAATAATAATAATAATAATAATAATAATAATGTATCTACTGCCAATTGCTGAGCCAAAAGGCCATATGCATCCAGTCCTCCATTCCATAAGGAAAGTCTCCACACCAATCGGTGGAATAAAGGAAGTGACGGCATAGAACATTACTCTAGGAGCTTTATACCAATCAGCCCATGGAAAGGGACCGATGGCCTATAATAATAATAATAATAATAATAATAGGCTTCCTCAGACTATAGCATCAGATCCAGATCCTGGACATGTGCCTCCATTGGGTCACCGGGGTCAGCCGATCCCAACGCATTGTCAGAACACCAAACAGACATAGCAGCAACAGCAACAGCAGGGGCAGATGAGGGCTGTGAAGTGCATGAAGAGCTAGATGCGAGGGTGTTAGCTGAAGAAAAGAACTAGGAGACACTACGCTGCGCTCCCGAACCCCTCTCTCTAGCCAGGACGTCCACACTGCGCGGACGGCCGCGCCGCGCAACATCAACGTCACTTGGGGGAGAGGGTGGGACAGAAGCTGATGGAACCTCAGTGAGGTCAATCACCTCCTCGCCCCCATCCTCCACCCCAAGCTCCTCCCTTTTACCCTCCCTAGCAGACCAACACTCAGACACATATGATCCAAACAACACATCCAACTTTGGAGGGGGACGCAACGCTGTAACCCCTAACAACGCAGCAAGCCTAAAGTTACTGCGGAAGCGCGACTTCCCCTGAAAAAGCTTACAAAACAATCGTGATTGATCCACAGGCGACATATCATCCCAACCCTGCCGCACAGAGCCCTCCCGCTCCCGCCCAAGCAACACATCCTCCACCACAACGTCACCGCCTACGACCTCACCACCCTCCTCACTCCCTCCATCCCCCTCAGCACCCCCCACAGCCATGCCACCGAGCCTCTGCATACTCAGCAACAGCTGCTTACGTCTCGCTTCATGCATAGGGCAATCCCATAAGAAGTGCGCAAGGGACTCATTGACATCATCATGACAACAGAAGCAGCGAGGGGACATGCCACTGACCAACTTGCTGCGGTACAACCGAAGGCGGTTGTTGCAGCTGAGCAACCTCCGAAGCAGATTATAATGCGCATCATCAAGGGCTACCCATCTTGGGAACTCCTTAGTTCCAAAGACTTGTCTTAGGATGACTCGCAGGCCATCAGTAAGATCGCTGCCTGCCTCTCGCTTGTCCCACACCAGTTGCTGCACCATCTTGACGTCCTGCTGAAGGGCCCACTTGTCCACAGTCGAACTCCAACCCTCGAGGTCCTTCTCTGAGCTATTTAGGAGCTCCTGAAGCCCTTGTTGTAGATCCATTGAGTCCCTGATAGCGCCTTCGGCCTTCGCAGTCCAGTCGGATTTGACTTGAGATGCGATGACAGGAAATCGCTCCTCCGGTAGAACACGCAGCCGTCCATAGAACTTCAGTTGCGCCGCCCGCCGCAAACGCTCCGCACTCAAAGAGCGCGCCAGAAAGAGTGTAATCCACTTGCTTGTCTTAGGGCTGATGCCGAGAATCATCCGCATGGGGCGCAGCATTGCTGCCTCCAGCTTGGTGAGCTGCGATACGGGGGCACGCCAGACATCGAAGGCGTACTTCAGCTTGGCCCCCACAAGTTGATTCCAGCACATGAGACGATACCTAGCTTGTATCTCACCTGCACACCACAAAGAGTACCAACCTGCGGTGGCGACTTCAGTGACACGCGTAGCCCGCAGGGCCTGCTCCTTCCACTTCAGGTCGTCGGTGATAACCACTCCCAGGTACTTGTACTGACTGGTGACACAAAGCTTCTGGCCGCGAAACCACACCACGGGCTCACCTCGCTCCCTGATGCTTGGTCGTTTCGCCTTGCTCGACGTGTAAATGGGCATGATTTCCGTCTTGCCGGGCTTCAAGTTGACTTCCAGCCGGTAATCTTCCGCGAACTTGGCCACAACATTGACCATCTTCTGGAGCTCGGTGTGACTGTGAGCGATGAGGGCCACGTCGTCCGCGTATAGAAGTGCCTTGATGTCGTTCAGCCGCTTCACATCCGTGATCTTGAGGGCACTCGCCAGCCGATCACACAGCTCATCCATAAAGACGTTGAAGAGTGTGGGAGAGAGAGGGGACCCCTGTTGGACGCCTACACCCTCCAGTACTTCGGGGGTGAGTGCTCCATCAACTAGCACTTGCGACGAAGTCTGCTCGTAGCACCTGCGTAGCGTGCGCCAGAACTTGCCCCTTACACCCAGCTTCCAGAGCCTCTCAAATAGGCCAACTCTCCAAACAGACGGGAAAGCCTTGCGTAGATCGACGAACAGGACATACGACTCCCGCTTCTGCTGCTGACGCCCCTTCAACCTCTGCCAAAGGGTAAAGACCTGATCCGTAGTGCGACGCCCCGGGCGGAAGCCTCCCTGCTCTGGACGTAGCTTATCCGGGCCATCCACGAAGAGCGTTAGACGAGTAGCTAATAAGGACAGATACAGCTTACCAAGGCAACTAATAATCGAGATATCCCTCCAGTTGTCAGGATCCGTAGGATCCCACCCTTGGGGATATTGACGATGATTCCCTTGCCCCAAGCTTTTGGAGTCCTCTCGGCTTCTCAAATCCAGTTGTAGTACTGCGTTAAGTAGCCATTGATGTAGGCGCCGCCATACTTGAGCATCTCGTTCTTCACTTTGTCCTCGCCACAAGCTTTGTGGTTATTCAGGGCACGTTGCCTTGCAAGGACCTCCTCTTGCGTGAACGGCTTGTCCAGCTCTTCGCAAGTGTCTTCACCTACCTCGTGCTCCTTCATAGCCCGGGCCACCTCATCTCTGAAGCGATCGTTCCAGTGGAACTGCCGCTTAGCTTCGGCTTCCTCCCACTCCAGCGAGCCTGCTTCTGCACAGCACTCCACCACAACAGCCGCACTTGCCGGATTTTCCCGTGGCTTCACCGAATTTTTCCGAAATTCCTCCCACCGAGCGACCTTTTCCGGCAGCGTACACGCCAGTGAGCCATCCTCCCTTTGCACCGGCGCGGAGACCTTCGTTCTGCGTGCCCCGCCAAGCCGCTTCGCGAGTAGCCAAAAGCGCTTTGAGGATTGCTCGCGTTGACATTTGACCGCTTCTTCCTGCACTTGCTTGAAGGAGGCGGACTTCTTGGCCCGAGTTGCCTTCCGAATTTGCTTGCGGAGCCGTAGCCAATTCAGACGGGCTTCCGCATTCGATTCATCCCTCCTGTATGCTGCGTAGGCCTCCCGGCGCTGTTGAATGAGCTCCTTTAGCTCCCGTCGAACCAATTGTTGGTGAAACGGGGTCGTATACATCTGGAGCCAAGGACCCGGTGCGCCGCCATTCGGAAGGACTGCGCCACTCGCTCGGTGACGTCATCTACCACCCGTTGGATGTCGGCACCACCCGATAGGTCAAGCTCAGGCAGCTGATGCACTCCAAGCTTCTGTAGGCAATGCTGGAATACGTCATCGAACTTGTCGCGTAGATAATCCAGCGCTTGCTTCGCAGCGTGATCATTACCCGAGACACCAGCACCAATAAGCTTATCAACACGAAAGGACCTGTAAGGTTTCGCAGCCCGCTTTGGTCGGCGCTGGCCGCTCCACGTCAGTTCGGCCCATACTGCCTTGTGGTCCGTGTCAAGATCATCTTCGCATACTCCGAACTTTGCTCCAGATGCCAAGCCAGGCGACGCGCAGATGTAATCGAGGAGGTGCTTGCCTGTGCCCATGCCGCGCTGCTCACGCCGGGACCACCAGTAGGACCCTTCCACTGGGCACGAGAAGCCGCTCAGATTTCGCAGGCCCGAAGCGACGAGGACAGCCGCGAGTCTCTTGCCGTTCTCCGAACGTACCGGTGCTCCCTTATCATCGACCTCCCCGTGCTGACCGACGATGCCCTCCTCTTTTCGGCTGCATGCCGGCCCGAGCTTCGCGTTGGCATCCGCCACCGTGACCACAAGACCTTTGGCTCCAAAAAAAGCTATAGCTGCCTTGCCAGGCCGCATACGCCTCTGACGACTCTTCTTCCTGCGTTTCCTGGGGAAAGTAGCCGTTGCCCACATAGATATCCTGAGCGCCGGTAACACCCGAGGCGATACGCAGCCACACTTGCTGCCGGTGGTCGACGGGGGCTGACACCAGGTTGCAATACGGACCAAGGAAGTTAGCCACCGCGAATAGAACCCCACCCTTGCAGCGATTTTTCTCGCTGACCTCCGCAGGTTTTCCAAAAATCCGGAATCCATCCAGGCTGCATTTGGAAAGTTGCTTCTTGCCCATGCGGTGCTCCTGAGCCCCGATGACTAGCCAGCCCTCGTGCTTGTAGAATGATGCCCATTCCGCCGTGCCCACGTTGTCGTATCCCGTTTTACCCTGCCAGTTGTGACTCGCGACGAGTAGCTTGAAGCCGGTATCCAACTGCTTGGAGCGGTGCTTCTTGGCTCGTTTCCGGACCCGACGGCCGCGCTTGGCTTCCGCCCCCTCTGCAGGTGCTTGCGCAGGTTGGTCTCCCACTGCACCGGCCGCCGAATGCAGGGGCACCACATGCACATCAGCACACTCAGACACACACTTAGGTGCATCGGCAGCCAATTCCGAAGACACCACCTGCACATCATCGACACATTCTTCATGCAGAGGCAAGACGCGATATCCCGTCGCAGCTTCCTCCTTCCGGACCGCCGCTTCCCCACGCAGATGGATGCGAATAAGCCTTCGGACACGTTCCCTGTCCCTGAACCTGCGCCCAAGGGCCACATTGACCCCTCTGCCGAAGAATTTGAGATGTTTGATTTGCTGCAACGCCGTCTGCCTGCTGTCATCGTCCTCGTAGACCAGCTCCAGGTGACGAGACATTCGCTGGCCTTGCCACTCCATTACCGGGACCACCAGACCAAGACCGCTCATTTTGGAGGCGATCTCCTGTAGATTGGCGCGTTCTGAGAGCCCCCAGACAATCAGATTACGCCCGTCCTTGTCGTACCGATCTACCCGCCGGTACCGTCGAGGCGGCGGTGCCATCTGCCATATAGAGCCGCTCGCCTTATGTTGAAGCGCCGACCCGTGTGCCAGGTTTGGGGAGGAAGGATGAGGCGCAGCTAAGATAGCCTCTCCACGTGGTTCAGGAATTCCGTCATATACGCGAGCCCTCATCCTCCCATCCTGGGACATCGGGCCAGAGCCCGTCGAAGAGGCATTCCCACGGGGAGTGTCCAGGTCTTCGGCGATTCTACCTTGTCCCATAAGGGCCACAGTGGTAGCTCCGTGCTTCGCGTATTTGTAATCCATTGAGAGTAGTAGACGGCCAATGTCGCTGGCCATCACTGCCGCGCCTCTTTACGCCGAGGAAAGCGCCCGCCCATGCAAATAGCATCGGCGGTATCTGCAACACACACTACACGCATTTCCGCCGGTGTCACTGGACGCTGCCGCGTCGCTTCGTGCCCTTCGGCGCCCGCCAGCACCCCCAGCGTCGCCAGAACCTGCATCATGCACTACACACACTCTCCATCGCATCGCCAACGCCTCTACTCTCATGCCTTATGGACTTTCAGCTGCTCCTAACAATACACATCATGAGGTACGGGTGTCCCCGAGTGGAGCCAGATCGGACGGCGTGCCGCTGAAACTCCTTCCCCCACGTGGGTATAGAAGGCGCGAACCTAGCGGTACCTATAGGGTTTTACAGACAAGTATAGTAATCCCAGCCGAAGCTGCTCAGTTAGAAATGCAACGGTGGAGGTTGTGAATGCATGGGGCAAGGCACGGCAACGCAGAAAGGCACTGGCAAGGCATTGGGACCGACTGAAGCCCCTCTCCAACGTGCGCGTCATCATGTATTCCAGTTAGGCAACCCCGAAGAAGCGAAGATAGGGAGGAGACAAAACCCAGATAGGATGAAGATAGGATTAACATGAAGCCGAAATGGAGCCGAGTTGGAACAGGTCAACTCGGCCCCATCTCGGCTCAATGTGAATCCTATCTTCAACCCATCTCGGTACTGTTTCCTCCGAATGCTCACCTCAACAAGATCACCAAACCGGAACTGGAAGCCCCCAGGCATTTACTCGGCAGGAAATTCGGCGAAAATGGGCTAACCAGGAAACCAGACCCAAACCAACAGCCAAGAAACACGAGCCAACCAACAATCCAACAGACAACCCCACAACCTGCCTGGCCGAACCCCTACCGAGTAAATGCCCAGTTGAGAGTTGCGCATATCCTGGTGACCGCCCTCCCCAAGCGGTCACCTTCGTGGGGAGAGGCCCAACCACCTCCTCTTCCCATGGAGTGCCATCTTGTGCACCCCTCCAGAATAATAATAATAATAATAATAATAATAATAATAATAATAATAATAATAATAGTGTATCTCCTGCCAATTGCTGAGCCAAAAGGCCATGTGCATCCAGTCCTCCATTCCATAAGGAAAGTCTCCACACCAAGCGGTGGAATAAAGGAAGTGACGGCATAGAACATTACTCTAGGAGCTTTATACCAATCAGCCCATGGAAAGGACCGATGGCCTATGTACTCCCTAATAATAATAATAATAATAATAATAGTGCTTCTCTGTCAATGGCTGATGCATTTCTGCACATGCGCCTCCATCGTCTCACCCGTGAGGGGAGTACGAAGAATTGACGATAAGCTCTAATGACACCCCCGCAAGGGCAGTTCCAACAATTTCAGATGGAATAATAATAATAATAATAACAATAATAATAATAGTGCTTCTCTGTCAATGGCTGATGCATTTCTGCACATGCGCCTCCATCGTCTCACCCATGAGGGGAGTACGAAGAATTGACGATAGGCTCTAATGACACCCCCGCAAGGGCAGTTCCAACACTTCCAGACGGACCGCTATGT